>PVIH01024696.1:5591-22328 GCA_004025045.1 Sigmodon hispidus | reverse complement strand
GAAGGCTACCATGGTTCAGGACGCCATCCCATAGAAGGCTACCATGGTTCAGGACGCCATCCCATAGAAGGAAGGCTACCATGGTTCAGGACGCCATCCCATAGAAGGAAGGCTACCATGGTTCAGGACGCCATCCCATAGAAGGAAGGCTACCATGGTTCAGGACGCCATCCCATAGAAGAAGGAAGGCCACCATCCACAGTGGGGTCACCTTCCCACCTCAAATAACCTGCAAAGACAATCCCACAGGCCTTCTTAGAGGCGTGGCTCTTAAGTGATTCTAGATCTCAGAAAGTTGGCAATCAAGATGATTTCTCATAAAAGCTTTTATTAGATAGTTATAGTGATGAACAGCTGACATGAAAACAATAACTATATATGACTTGGAGATCATAGGTAATAGCAAGAAAATTAAAAATTGTCTCATTCATTACCTTTTACAATATAATTTAAAGTTTATATATTACATATTTTAAAAATTGCTTAGCTTAGTTTTTTAATAGCAAGCTCTCAATTTTTTTCTAGAAATTTAACCACTGACTCTTGTGAGCCAGGACAAGACATCTCCAGCACACTGCTCTTTGTATAAATGATAATTTTCCTACCACTCATAAATGTCTCTTACTTGCTTTGGACAAATACAAATAATAAAAGCCTACATACCTGTGCTGAAAACTACTACAGACTTCTTTTCCAGGCAGCATACAGGACTCAGATACTAAAAGGGGAAGCTAGTAGAATCCTCTACCAAACACTTAGCCTAGGATGGGGAAGTGGGGCAAACCCTAATCTGTTCCCTCCAAACTCTGGCCTAGAATCTGTTGATGGTGTTGAGAGTTGTCTGGGTCAAGTCCTGCTGTGGGATTATAATCTTGTACATTGTAAATATTTGTCTCTCCTACTGGTTTACTAAAATGCTGACTGGCCAGAAGGCAGACAGGAAGTGTAGGCAGGCATAAAGACTAAAAAAGACTCTGGGAAAAACAAGAGCAGAACTGAGATGCCAGGCAGACACAGAGGAAAGATGACAAGAATACTGCTCTGAGAAAAGGTACTAAGTCATATGGATAATCATGGGTTAGTTTAAGAGTAAGAGTTAGCAAGTAGTATACCTGAGCCATAGACCAAATATCATGTAATTAATATAAGATTTTTTGTGTGGTTATTTGGGACTGCTGGTCTGGATCTCAGGGCTAGGCCAGGCTAGAAACTTCTTACTACAAAGTCCTTCTAGAAATAAATAAGCAATTCATTTAGACATCAACCACTCTGGCTACATGGTCATTTAAGAAACTAAAATGTAGGATTTTTTCTAGACTCTAGAGTAATGAATATTAAGGGCCATACATTGCAAAGATTGCAGCTATGGGGAATTATTGTTCCAGCTGTGATATGTACAAGTTCACACTGGTCAACTTTTATACTCTCAACTCCACATTCAGGAAAAGAAAAAAATATGATACCCTGAGAAACATCAGTCAAAACTACTAATATTCCTTTTCTCTAGTGACTATAATCTGAACTGAGCTCCACTGCTACCACGGGCTATTTTTGGAGCAATGCAGTATTACCCAGCACATGCTCTCTCAGGGGGATGACCACATAGCCTGATTTTTTTAATGTGTGAGTATTCTGCATTTCACACAGAAAATTTAGTGTTTCAGGAAATTCTTCATTCCTAAGTAAACAACATAGTTAGTCATCATATCTTTGGTTCTTGAGGCCAGTAATTCTGTAGCTTCCATCTTTCAGGAGAGGCCCAGAAATGATTATATGATGTTCTTCAGACCATGCATATGAAGAAGATACACAAATAGACACAAAGGGAAGAATTAAAAGCAAGCCATCATCACAAATATCCTTTCAAGAAGATTTTTCTAAAGTGGTCCATAAAAGCTGACAGACACACTGCAACAGAAAGGGGTATTTCCTTAATGTTTGTTCATTTGCGTGTGTGTGTGTGTGTGTGTGTGTGTGTGTGTGTGTGAAAGGATAACTTTGGAATTGAGTTGCTCCTTCCACCTTGTGAGTCCACAAGTTCAAGTTTAAGTCCTAGGCTTGCTCCTGCTTCACCATTTCCCTACCCCGCTCCCCAAGAAGAACATTTTAAAGAGCACTGAAGGCATCTCCATCCTCTCTGAGCTACTTGCAGCTTCTCTTTTTCTCTTGTCAGCCCTACTTGAAGGAATGGAGGCCCCCACTATTCTGGGTTGACATAAAAGCCTTTGTGATGTCCTTGGGGTGCCTCACTAGACTCTCCTACCCGGACCATCAGGAGTAAGGAGAACCACTCTTTAGAATCATCAGAGCTTGGAGGAACTCTGCTGTCCCCCAACAGACAGAATGACCCTACCCCTCAACATAGGCCAAACCTGCCCTGACTTCCAAAGCAGTCTGTTTTCTGGAAAGATCCTGAATCAGACAACCCTGACCCTCAGCTCCTGCAGTACATGTATCCCTCCAGTCTGCTCCCAGGCTCATGGCAAGACTCACAGAACTTCCCTTTATCCCCGACTATAACAGAAAACTGTTTACTCTACCAGTCGCTGAGAGACAAATTCCTCCTCCAAAAACTTTCAGTATGACATTTGTCACAACAGTATTCATTTCTAAAAGCTCAATTTGGTTCTTTTTAAGGACCATCTCTTTGTCATTCTGGCCCACTGTGTCTTAGGCTTCCTGTCCTTTGACTGGCAGTATTTGCAGTTTGCATTCAGAGTGTGGAGCAATAATTGATTACTGCCTGGCTAACATCCTCAACTTTTGAGGAACACTGAAGCTGTAACACAGCGTATAACAATTCTGATGCTTAAAGGAAGTGGAAGGGTATTTCTCTTCAGCATTAGGAGATAGGTGCTTAAAGTTAGTCGATAGTTTGAATTTATGTCCCATTGACAAACATTATCTTCAGGTACATGTTTGAAGTTCTATTGCTACTATAACTAGGCTGTGGCTAACTTGGAAAAGAATGAGAGAAAAATAGGTCATGTGACCCTACCTAAAGACAACAGAGCCTGGGAAAGGTGGTGGAATAATCAGGTCATTCCATCTGTGTGAAAAAGAGAACAATGAAGGGCCCCTTTAACAACACTAGTTAAGAGGCCAATTGTGTAATGAGCCAGCTGTCAAATCCAGCTGAACCATTTGCTGACTCAGGTGGGATTTGCCAAGATGCATGTTTTCTTGCAAAGTGTGTTCATAGATTAGTTCATTGGACTCCATGGGAAAGTGTGGTGATCTGAATGAGATGTCCCTTATAGGCTCTGCAATCTGAATACTTGATCCTCAGCTAGTGGCACAGTCTGGGAAGGCTTGGGAGGTGCGGCTTTGCTGGGGTGGGGCTGTTCACCACTGAGGGTGGGCTTCAAAGTTAAAGCCAAGCATTGTTCCTACATTGCTATCTCTACCTTGTGCTTGAGACTTAAGATATGAGCCCTCAGCTGGTGGTGGCCTAGTCTCCACATCTCAACTCCCCCATTAAGGGTTATCCCTCAGGAACTGTAAGTACAAATAAACCCTTTCTTCGGTAAGTTTCCTTGGTCATGGTGTTTTACCATAGCAGCAGAAAAGCTTCTAATACATAAAAGTAATGCCCATAAAGTGCTCTCCTAGAACAGCATGTGACATATAGTAAATAGTATTACAGCACTTTTGCAGATACTTATTTTGTAGTTCTTTTCTGGTCGTTTGGGTTTGTACAATTGATAGAGTACTCTATTGGTTGTTTCCTTCCTTGAACACCCTTGTGGAGTATTTCCTATGATAACTTACGAATCCTTATATTAAGGCTTATCAAGATCAGGAGTCCTGCAGATTCATCCCTAGGGCAATTCTACAGCAGCCTCTGCCACAACCCCGGGATTTTTACTCCTTAGAGCAATTTTCATTTCCAGTTGTCAAAGTGTCATCCTGCAGAATCAAGGCCAAGTAGAATTTTTACTGAATATCCAAGTATGATTCATATTTAGAGTTTTGATTTCTCTGAGGTAACATGATGTCATCTGAAACAGATGACAAATTCCCCAGACCAATAAGTAGCCGATTTCTAGTCTTCCCTCCAAGCAAAAGCCAGGCCTTTAGCTCAATGCAGGAGGTTCCCTTTTAACTCCCTGTCTTGCAGACTCAAGGTCTCAGCATCCACCTCTGAAGCCCTTTATCTGCACCCACTTGCCAATCCTAAGCTCAGTTCCTGTTTGCCAACCAGGCTTTCAGCTCCTCCTTTCTAGTACCTGAGAGTTTTCCTCACTACCTTCCTATCTAAGCTATGCATCTAAATGAACACTTTTAAATGTTCTACCGAGCACTCTTCTGGGGGCGGGGGTCCACATCTGTTCCGTCTGCCACACTCTTCACAAGTTTGTTCTATACCTAATGAGACACAGAAAGAATTCCTTTGGGGAAACCACAAGGAATTCTATATTTATTATGAAGGAATATGTTCATAAATTGCATAGGATAACATACAAGGAAGACTAGCAATGCATTGCTGTGCCAGCATTGGGGTCCCACAGTGGTCTGCAGTCCTCACCCACAGGGCAAACAGGCACTGTCACCTTTCCATAGTCTGTGTCTCCAGCATAGAAAATGGGAGCTTAATAAACTCATATAAATTTAAAACTCTTAAATCAAAAGAATTATGACCAGAAGAGAAACAAAGAAAGACAGAGAAGGGACCTTGGTATCTAGTGGTCAGATGTTGGACTAGGCCCTGAGTTAGACTGTGACCCAGGAAATCATCAGAATCAAAGAACAGAGGTGACTGTGTGTGAGCCACCCTATCACTGGAGCTGCAGACAATCACTAGTCACCCAGCAATGAGCAGGCAAATTCCTGGCCCAAATTGCTTTTGGAGACTTTACACACTCACATATCACACCCCACTTTGCCACATCATCCTGGACTTTAGGAGTCCCCTATATAATATCAGCACTTTCTTGAATGGGTGGGGCAGATGAGAGTGTGTACAGCCTTAGCTGTTAGTAACAATTACCAGAAATCACTTAGTACTTCACAAACCGCAAAATATTTTGTCTAATAAGAATTTTACAACATATCCGTAGGAGAGATACTGCCAACTGCATCCTATTAACTGTTCCAAGTGTAACTCATTCTTCCATGGGATGTATCAAAGTTATAGTCATCTGCTAGAGAACATTTGGAACAAGGGTGGATGATATACATGACAATATTCATAAGATTATAATGGAGCTGAAAAATTTCTGTGCTCTAAATGAGAATATAGCTATCACAATATAGTTAGGGTTGTCAAACAGACTTGCTATACTGCCCATTATATAGAAGTATAGCACATATAATTATACATAGTGCATGATACTTGATAGTGGTCATAAGCCACCATGTCATTGGCTTATGTATTTACTATACTGTATTATACATTTATTATTATTTTATCCTTTCCTCATTAAAAAGGTTACTAGGATCTATTGTGTGTGTTAAACTAGCAATAGCTTCACATATCTTGTGTTTTTTATGTCTCTTGATTGTACCAGGGCCACATGAAGTGGTTGATATACATTGTCCGGGATAAGTATGTATACTTACTGATGCACATACAATTATAAAATACATTTTCAGAATACACCCCTTATTAAAATATGTGCATAATGTATATTTTACAAAGTTGTAAATCTCTGTAGCTAATCCCTAAAGGTCATGTGATCAAGAATATTGAGCCTCAAGCTAAAATTTTTGTATCTAAATTAAAAAATGTCAGAATAAGTCTTTATAAAAATATAATAATTACTTAGCTTATATCCACCTAAGGTAAAGAGAATTCACTAGAGATTTTTTTTTTCTTCCAGAAATGAGACTGCACAAAGGCATTCTCTGGTTGATGCCTCTGAAGCCATGGCTCTGTGTTTGTATCTCCAAATAGTTTATGAGTTTATGGCTGTGTGCACCCCATATTCTGGCAAGTTGTGTGACCTGTAGGCCTTCATCAAACCAAAGCAGCCTGAGATACACTATAATAGATAGAAAAGATGGAGCCCCAACTTATCTCCCAGTCCTCCAACAAAATAACTAGCCCATCATCCAATGTTTATTGAGTCCTGCATCCTGCCCAGACCTCTGCTAGACTCTGGGGGACCAGGGTTATAAGAGTGGGGCAGTAAAAAGAAAGATGAAAGAAATAAGCAAGAAACTGTACCTTTGAGGGTTTTGCTTATTTTTAAAAGCTTCCTTTTCCATTGGGGGGAATAATAATAGCTACATAGAAGCAAGATAGAGATGAAAAGTCCGAAAGAATGTATAAGGGGAATAGCAGTTGTTGTTGACACAGTCAAGGATGATTAACAGGGGTGGAAAGGGTGTTAGACAGGCTGCCTCTGAGAGCAACAATTTGTTGTAATTTTGCTGTGGTGCACGAAGCCAGCAATAAACCAGTTCAAAGATTTCCCCTTGGTGAGCAAATTATACATGAAAATGTAGTGTTCTGATAACCATTGCCAGAGTAGACACAAAACGAGTCTCGGGTGAAAGACCTAAGCTGTTGATGGACAATCAGCTTGCTTGTAGATGATGTTTTCCCAAGACAGTCTTAATTCTACCAGTTTTTAGAAACTAGGTTGAGCATTTTATTAAGAAAACTAACTTTTCCAAAAACTAGATTCTAAGTTCATCTTAAAAATAATGCTGCCCAAGTATATACTTAGCACCTTTTTGCTTTAACAGCAGAGGTACCCATACTTCTTTGAGCTTGCCTGCCTCTACAAGGCCATGCAGGCTACAAAATTCATATTACCTTGTATAAATATTTGGCCAAAGGCCATGTCTGAACTCCCACATTCTCTTTCCTTATTCCTGTATAACAGACATGCTGGGAGCAGAGTCACATATGGAAAGCACTGGGTCTAAATCTTGTAAATTTAGATAGCTATTTGAGAAAAAACTACAAAATTGGGGCTGAAGAGATGACTCAATGGTGAGGATCACTAGCAGCTCTCCCAGAGAACCCATATTTAATTTCCAGAATGTACAAAGTGGTTCACAGTCATCTGTAACTCCAGACCTAAGGGGTCCTATACTCTCTGTGGATCTCCACTAGCACCAGGCATGGTTGTGGAACACAGACACATATGCAGGCAAGACACTCATGCAAATAAAATATTAAAATAACATTTTTTCAAATATACAAAATTTTAATAAAAGGTAGGCATAAAATAGCTATTTACTTAAGACAGGGAAAATATCAGAGAGAAACCTATGGATCTTAGGTGTTAAGTAACTATTTCCTCCTAATTAACCTATTTCTCCCAGGAAAGAGAGAGGCTCCTAGGAGTCATTTCGCTAAGACAGCTTTTAAGGCTCAGAAAGATACATGCTCAGCAAGACGCCTCCCTGAGGTTACAAAAGCAAGCAGTAAGTGTTGGCTGGGAGCGGCCACGGGGCCAGCCCAGCCACCCAGAAGTTGCACAGGAACCTTCAAGGTTGCAGCTTTCACAGGTTGTTACCATGCTGAGGTGGGGGTTGCCAGTGGGAGAGCAGCCCCTGGGTACCTTGCCCTCCTGTAAATTATCCTTCACCCATGCTTCTGGAAGAAGTCCCTGTGAACTCCCTGGCTCACCAACCTTGGCTTGGGTGGAATCTTTTATTTGGTCTCTTGTCAGATCCCTACATGAGTGGACAAACATTGGCTTCTATCTCCCTAGGAAATGCCACACAACACGAGGAACCTCTTACATATAAGCAGGTTTGCAATAATGCTCTCTGACTGTGTTCTGGCTTATCCTTCCCACCAATGGCACAGTAGATCCTGTATCTGTGGGTTGAGTCTGGCTTCTGTCTAATCAGTCACTCTCTGAACAGGATCCTCCTGTAGGCAGGTTCACTATGCCCCTGGCACCGCTCCTATTCTGGTAGTACCCAGCCATATTGTGCTATTTCTACACTTTATTACACATTAACCAAAAATGGCAAATTTTGTCTGTAGATAGATTCAACAGTCATGTGATAACCAAGCACTATGCTAAGGGAGAAATGAAGTACAATATAAATTCTAGTAAATGAAGATAATATCCAAATATTTTGAGAACCTGTGTTCTCATCCCCTCATTCGTTTTCACGTTGTTTACTGTGGGGATCGTTTGTATTCCGGGACCTGAGCCATAGAACCACTTGAAGGAAAGAAAACTGTTTCTCTCTCTTTACAGGTGAAGACCTGGGACTCTCAAATCTGCTAGTATCTGCCAGTAGAAGAGCCAGGGTCAGGGAGGTGGACCTGAATTTTTAGAGCCAGAGGTTTTATCTACTCCATATTAACCATCTAGCCAGTACCTTCTATTTATGACGCATAAACATATATACACTCTCGCAGAGATAATAGAGGCTTATTTGGTACAATTTACAGACTATTTCCTTAGAAATTGCTTCATCCATCTTCTAGTAACTCTGTGAGACACAAGGGAGAAGGGGGAGGGAAAAGCGAGGCCTTCCTGCCAGCCAGCTGTGGGCCTGGAGGAAATTCCTTTGGCAGAACCAGAGGCCTCACGGCTCTGCCACCCTTGGATCATTTCTCTGCCGTCTCCAACCATATAATCCTTCCCACGGGCCCCTTGGTCAGAGGAGGCGGTTGAGTAGGAAGAAAAGGAGGAAGAGACTGATGGCCGACTTTGAATCTATTCAGAGGCATAAACAAATGTTCAGCCACGAGGAGACTTAAAGATTTTTGGCCAAAAGCCCTGAAGCTGGGGAGTTCACTAGACCCCGGGATTCACTTCTGCTCAGCAGCTGCCCTTAAGCAAGCTTTCTGAGTTGTGTCCTTGTTGACTAGGGTCTGTCAAATTACACTCCCCACACCCCCACCCCAACCCCACCCCAGCATCCTTAATTCTCCCTTCAGTGTTTTCCTCCTCTTCCCGGGTACCAAAGACATTCTATTGATGGTACTAAGCTTCTTCCGTAAATACCAGATTCCAGACTTTGCTCCCTTTAGGGATGCAGGTGGAGGAAGATCTACAGGCAAAGGCCAGGCCACCCAGAAAAATCAACAACAGACAGCAAGAAACACTGCTCTCTTAGGAACAGAAAAAGTGATTGCTAAAATATTTGGTGATTCTCTTTAGAAAGTTGCCATATCCAGTCTAAATACAAACATATGCCAAATCCAATAAATAAAATGACTTATACACTGAAGAAAAAAAAAAAGGAAAGTTGCCATATCTCCATTTGATTCTTATGGTTGTGGAGTAAGGTCATATGTTGTTTCTTTTGGTGGAAATAATTTCTGCTCGATCGCTACTAGCCAGTCCCTCAGGTTTATAGTCTGGGCTAATAATCAACTCCAGAAAACATGCAGACCCCTAAAATTAAAAGCCAGTTGTCAAAGGGAATTATGGTCCCACAGAAGGATGTGGAACGCCAGGCCTCAGCCCCCAGTGTTCCTGAGCTTGAGTTGAGTGATGTGAATAAGTGGCAGGTGTATGCAAACACAAGAGGTTTCTTTCAGAGGTCACAAGCAACTCCTCCAGTTAAAGGGTATCCACTTATAAAAATGAACTTGTACCACAGTGGGAACAAAGGAGGCAATGCTTGTTTAAACCCCTTAAAATTAATTAGATTTTGGAAAGGAATATAAGTAAATTAATTAGTTGTAAATTTCCTATGCACAGAATGTAAAACGAAAACCATCTGTGGCTAATTCAGATGCTGCCCATAATTAGAAGCAATGAAGGTCCGTCCACTCTGCACATTCACACCACAGGCTCTGAGATACTTGGTTACCACATCTGTCATTCAGTCAACTCAGAGGGGAAGGGAGCCTGTGATTCTGAATATCTCCACATCCTGGAGTTTGCAACATTCTCCTAGCTGGTTTCCAGGGATCTCACCTAGCATTTCACTGGCACATGGGTACCCAGAACACCCCCTAAGTCAATGTACCACCTAATACTGGAACGTTCCTTTACTCTTATTTTTACTGGCCCTTTTGCTAGCCCTTCATGTTTCTATATCCAAAATTCTAACCCCATTTTTCCCTGAGAAGTCCCTGAGAAGAAAAGTTGAGCTGATCTGCTCACTATTTCCCAAACCTAACATGTATGTCATCATGTACACCTTTCAGCTACCTCTCTTCTACCGGAACACCTATTTATTTTCTTAAACTCAGCTCCACCATGGCTTTCCAAGGTCTAAGCACCTCTCCACTATGGGGCTCCTCAGGACCATCTAATTTCTCTTTGCAGCTTCCTAATTAAACTCCACGGTTTCATCCATTATCTTCCTGTATCTTGCTGTAATTTCATTTGACTTCTAATCATCCCCCTCTCTCCCTCCTCTCTCCCAACTATAGTGTTGAGGACATGACTTTGTATACAATCACACTGAGATTCCTGTGTAGACACAGTGCTTTCTTTGAATATGGTAAGAGTTTCGTTTAGAAGGCAGCATGGGCAACCCCCACCCCAGCATGGTGACAACCTGTAAAAGCTGCAACCCTGAAGGTTCCTGTGCAACTTCTGGTCATCCTGGATCAACATTTTGTCCAGTGTCTACAAGCCTGTGTCCTTGAGGTGTTTACCATTATAAACCTTCCATTTTTTTTTTTTCATCTGTGAGTGGAAACAGTTGTTCTGCCCATCTCAAAGGGGTATTGGAAGGGTTGGGGTAAAGCAATTCAGTGTTCAGGAAGGTCTGGTATGTGATATTCAACACTGGTGAGACATTGTTATCAGCACCAGCTGTTACTGAAATCTAAACTATGAGAGCTGAGCTGGGCACATGGCTCAACCAGTAAAGGCGCTTGCCACACAAGCCTGGTGACCAGAGTTTGATCCTTGGAACATACATAAATGCAGAAGAAGAAAACTAACCTCACAAACTTGTCCTTTGACAGCCACATAAACATGTGTGTACACACATACAACATACAAACACATGACACACACCATGCACATACACACATTGGCATAATATTTTTTAAAATAATAAATAAAATCAGCTTAGATAATCTTGATTAAAGGGTAAAGATGGCCCCTTAAGTGAAGACAGACACATCAGTGGGGTAGTCTTTTCTATCAAATGTACAGGAGAATTTTAGATGAAACAAAACATGGATAAACAAGAACTTGAAGAAAACTGCTTCTCAATAGTGATGGCCACCCAGCAAATTCTCACCTCTAAGTAGACAAACACCTCCCTGTCAGAGCTCTTCCCATCTCAAGGCACCTTACTACCGCTTGTTTACTACACCCCTCACAAATGCCAGTGACACATCTTCTCATTGTTCACACAACCCATGTCGCCAAGTCACCTGTGTATAACCACCATCCCAGAGGGTAAATAGGAAACAATTCTGAGGAAAAGAAAACTGCCTTCTCACTCTGTTACACTCAGAGTCCAAAGCTGCTCCAGTGGGACCAGTATACCCCTGGTATCTTGCGGCCTCCCCTCAGCAGCTTCCTTTTCCCACATACTGCTCCTAGGTTTGCCTATGACGACAGACAGAAGTAGCAGCTTGGGAGCAGCACAGTTGTTTGCAATGTAATTTAGTTTCCCTGTGGAATCTGCCTGTATTAGGACCCTGCTACTCCTACTGAACAATTTGACTTCTGCACTCACCTTTCAATGTGTGGGCAATGCTTCATATTCTGTAGCAAGAAATAGACAGTACCAAGATGAGCATTATGTTTGTTAAGAAATTAATTATACAAAAGGAATTACCCTGCATACATAGACAGTGTTGCTCTCAGAAGATTTAAGTTATTAAATAAAAATTATAGTACAAGACATGGAATACTTCCCCGTGAGTTATTGGTAAAAGAGACACAGAAGTCTTCAAAACAACATAGACTATTATTCCATTGTCCCTGGTTACCCACCACAGCTACATGGTAAGACCTTATTGCTAATGGCATCACACACTTTAGATAGAGGATATAGAGAAATCAATTTCAAACTAACCAGAAAATGTCTTCCCTTCTGGCTAGATTCCATAGTGCCACAAGGGGTTATGCAGGCTGCTGAGGGAGAAGATATATCATGGTCATATCCAGTGCTGAATCCTGCATAGTACAACACTAATATGTCCAGCAAGATGTAGCTACTTGTGAGTTAGTGTCATGACTGTTACAGGGCTAGTTTTATATCTAGTGCTGTAATTTGAGTCAAAATCCATGGCTGGGGAAGTCACAGATCTTAGGATATAACCTGCAATGGTTATTTTGCTAAATAATCAACATGGTAAATTGCCATCTAAATATTTGTGTTTATACCCATTGACCTAGACCACTCTCAACATTGGTCAGAGAAGAATTGTGTGTGTGTGATCAGAAGCAGTAAACAGAGAGATGCATAACTGGTCAAAGTACTGAGAAAGAGAGATTGAGTTCTCAGCCCTAAATAGAACTTCAATATTAACCCCACAACCACCATGGTCCAGGGAACATCACGGAAGAGGAGGTGGAAAGAATGTAAGAGCCAGGAAGAGTCCTGTGAAAGACTGACTTCATAAAGTGGCATCCCTATCACATCATTACTTCACAGCAGCTGTGGTTACCTACATAAGACCCTAACCCTAACCCTAACCCTAACCCCAGATCAAGCCAACAAAAATCCCTACATTGATGGGGTAGGTGATCTCTAGGCCTCGCCCCAGTGAGGAACTATTGGCAATGAATATTTGCTGGTGAAAGGAGGATCAGCCTTTCTTGAGAATGTGGAATTGGTAGGTAGGTTTGACATGTTCTAGTGGATGGTCCTACACCCATGCACAAATGGGCAATGCTATCTAGAGGAGGCATGTGGAGGAATATAAAAGGGAGGAAATTGGAAGTAGATATGATCATATTTCATTGGATACATGCATGAAATTCTCAAAATAAAGAAAGCACAAAACAAATTGATAATACAAACTCTTACCTGGAACTATCCTATGAACTAAAAGAGAATAATAAGTAAGATTTTTCCCCCTATCTTCTATTATCCATTTAAAGCCATATATTGTCCAGTTTTTTTTTTCTTTCTGAAGTATAAACCAGTTCTTATCATTCTCTCACTTATAACAACCACTCTACTCAGCCAGCTCATTACTTCATCTCCAACTCCAGCTTATTTAAAACCAAAGAAAACAATAGGGAAATCTTTGTCATGTGCAATTTAGAGATACTATCTTTCAGAGATATGTACATCAGTGGTAGAGCATATTCCTCAAGTGCATGAGGCTCTGGAGAGGAGAAAAGGGGAAGGAAATGGAAGGGAAACTTATAGACTGGAGGGAAAAGGAGGGGAAGGAAGGGAGAGGAGAGAAGGGAAAGAGGGAAGGGAGGGAGTAAAAAAGATGTCTAACCATGAGCCAGTTCTAAGAGAACATCTTTAAATGCAACAAATGTTTGTTTGTTGTTGTATGCAGAAGGTGTCTGAGGAGGACTTAGGAAAAAATGAATGGCCTGGGCTGATGGCTCTCTCATTTCCCAGTCAATTTGTTATATGTACCTCTGGAAGGTGATTTCTCCTAAAGGAAATCATTCTTTCTCCCAGACACTCACAAACCAAAAAGAAGTTCAGCTGACTAGAGGTAATCATTGTTTTAGTTCCCTGCAATGTTCTGTCTCCTTTCCTCAAAATATGGCATCTTCTGTACAGCATCTGACATCAAGTCCCCTTGTTGCCTTGGCCCTTGGAAGCCCTCCTAACCTCAGACACCTATCTACTGTAACTCTTTGGTAATATGTTTTGTGTCTGGTTCTGATAGCATTGACTTTGCTTGTTGATAGGTTATGCTCATTGAAGATTCTTGATTCTCTATACAAAATCTGTGAACTTGAATGAGATTTGGAGTTCAGATCTTACAAAAAACAAACACAAAATCCAAACAAACCAACAAAACAAACAACAAAAACCACAAACACTTGGGATTAGCAATTAAAGCCAACTCTTTCCCTGCTAGCCCTTTGCTCCTGCACACATCATCTCATTTAGCTACACAACAATACTACACAACAGAGATGTTTTTCACATACTGTGAAAAAGGAAAGGAAGGCTCAAATAGGCTCAATATGTTGTCAATGTCAAATCTTAAAAAAAAAAAAAAAGAGGCACCAGGCTTCATATGCTTTATTCAATGGTAGTACCATTTTCATGTTGAATGGACAGTGTTTCAGGTTTAGGATGGGATCTACAAGTACTTGCCAATTATGAGAGACAAACAAAAGGGCATTTCAACTTTTAACTGTAATTTTCAAGTTATACTTGTCTTCTTCACGAAGGTGCCACAGCATCTGAAGTAAGGGTAGGTATTGAAAGGTAAGTTCCAGGCTTTTGGGAACCATGATATAAGTGCAATAGAAATCATCAATAAATATGTCAGGTGACAGGTCCAATCCAGTAACACATGGATCACAGCGATGGTCACATGCTCTCTTGGGATCTTACAGAATCTATGATCAACATTCAAAGCTCATATTTCATTTGAATTAAATAATTTCTCTACATGTTAAAAAAAAATTGGTCTCCCAGGGTAATCAGGCTGAACTAGAACTCACTATAGAGCCCAGGGTGACCTGGACCTTGTTGCATAATTCAGGTGGCTTCCATTTTCAGTGATACTCTTCCCTTGGCCTCCCAAGTGCTTGGATTACAGGAGTGAGCCACTGCACTTGGCTTTAAAAATATCTTTAAATGTTCTTTTTGTTACTATCTCATCACTGTGACAAAATGTACTGTGACAGAAACAACTGGAGGAAAATTTGTTTGGACTCATAATCTCAGAGCTTCAGACCATCATCACAACGTGAAGACACAGTGAACAGCCTGGCTGCAGCTAGAAAGAGGAAGTCAGATGTGTCTACACTAGCAGCCTTCCCCCAGCTTTCCATCTATCCGGTCTGGGTAGCAATCTATTGCATGGTGCTGCCCACAGTCCCTCCCCTTTGGAAATGCCCACTTAGTGCCACCAGTGCTTCTCAGTCTGGTAGATGTGATAGTAGATTACCCCTTACATCACAGTACTCATCTGTGAATAACCAGATGTTCCCACAACCAATGTTGTCCTTTCTTCATGGCAATAATAGGATACTGCTGGAGGGCTACTGATCTCTAGTCAGCCCCAGTTGACTGGAAGCCTGATCTACCTCTAGGGAGGCTAACATAGGAGACATAATGAATGGAGAAGGCTAGGGGACTGGAACTACAAGAAGAGTGTGTGATATGGAGAGTCAAGGACAAGATAGGTAGGAAAAAAGACATTCAAAAAGCACATGCAGAAAATTCATAGGCAAGAAAGACTGCAACATTGGTAAAGAGAAGATAAACTCACTTCCTAAGATGAATTATTGTTCAAAAATATGATGGAAGTACCAGATAACTACGGGGAAAAATACAACTAAGAAGGCATTTTAATTATTTTTAATAGTTCCTAAGAGGACAGAAATATAAACCCTAAATTTTAACAAGCAACAATAAAGTAGAGGAATATCATCTCAACAGCAAGTAAGAAAGGGAGCCGAGAGAGGGAAATAATTCATAGACACTAAACAAAGAAAACCAATTTTCTGGGTTTTCCCAGTTTCCAAGGTAATTATCCCAAATCCAAGTTTATCAAGTTAGTGACCTTTCTCAAGGTCAGTAAAATCCCTCTTCTAGGAAAGAACCAACTGAGCTTACAATCCAATGTCCAGTTCGTGGAAAAAGACAAGCGTTCCTTTTTCTCCCTTACTGGGAGGCCAGGCATCTGCCAATATGCTCTGAAACAGAACAGGAAGCGTCTGCTGTGGGCTATTGTTTCTGAGAACCGAACCCCTCACTAGGGGTTTCTCCTTGCTTATAAACGCTCAGGGAGACTCTCCCAATCAGATTTGAACAAATGACCCTGCCAAGGGGTATAAAGAATCCTGAGCAGATCTGCTCCACAAAATCGTTTCTCTTGGAACCAGCCCGACTTCCTGTCGAGAACATCCATGACTCTGAATCTGGAGTCCGAGCAAGTACACACACCCATCACTGTCATAAAGTGAATAGCAGCGAAAATATGTTGGTCTTTTAACAGTTTCCAGAATTTCCAGATCTGCTCTGTTTTCTGGGTTTGGGAAAGAAAGCTCACTGGGCTGCAAGTCCTGGTACCCTGAGGGAGGAGGTGCTTGCCAAGTCTCCTCTCTGGGAGCCAGAAATGTAAAGCAGATAAGGTAAATTGCATTGTTGTTTTGGTCTGGGCCTGAGAGGCAAACATCCAATTTGAGATCAAATAAATGGATTCTGGGCCTGAGTAAGCTGATTAAACAGGATTCACTCTCTGGGGCAGTCTGAAAATTAGAAGGAAGAACCAGAGAGATTCTGCCTGTACATTCCAAGCTAAAACCAAGATGCAGCCCATGGAGGAGACCCAGATGCCAGCCCCTGTGCATTATACTCAGAAGGGTACAGCTACAGGCTTAGGGAATACACAGCTCTGTCTGACTTAAATGAAGATATACAGAACTTAAATTTACGGCACCCCTGGTTCCAAAATCCCATCAGCTGGCGTTTGTTTAGGGCTTACTGTGTACTTAATACTGACTCAAATACTTAATAAACAATGCTTCCTAACTAGCTGCAAAAAAAAAAAAAAAAAAAAAAAAAAAAAAAAAAAAAAAAAAAAAAAAAAAAAAAAAAAAAAAAAAAAAAAAAAAAAAAAAAAAAAAAAAAAAAAAAAAAAAAAAAAAAAAAAAAAAAAAAAAAAAAAAAAAAAAAAAAAAAAAAAAAAAAAAAAAAAAAAAAAAAAAAAAAAAAAAAAAAAAAAAAAAAAAA
>PVIH01024695.1:0-22239 GCA_004025045.1 Sigmodon hispidus | reverse complement strand
GAGAGGGAGGGAGGGAAGGAAGAGAGGGAGGAAGAGAGGGAGGAAGAGAGGGAGGGAGGGAGGAAGAGAAGAAAAAGTCTATCTGTGGGTTTATCTACATAGTTCTGAACTGAAGCTAAGGACAATAATTATACTTAAGAGTAAATTAAATTGTTTACATTTATTTACATACTATATATTTCTGAAGATACATGACTCAATGTATACATAGGCAGGTCTTGCTACAGCACCTGTGTTAAGGATAGAGAAGAACCTGCAGAAGTCTGTTCTCTCCATTTACTATGTGAGAGCAAAGGCCTGAATTCAGGTTTCTGTGTCTCTACACACTGAGGCATCTCACAGGCTCCTCACCACTGCTGATTTATGATTAGAGTCACCCTGTCATAATTAGGGACATCCTAATTCAGAGCATGGCAGTCAATGTGACTTACTTTGAAATGAGGAGTCGTTGAGGCTTTTCACTTTCCTGCATCTCTTCTTGTTTGTGGAGAACTTCAGAACATCTGCTTCTTACTGTGACTTCCGACCTATGACTGCAAACGTGAACCCCAGGTCTTCTCTAAATCCTTTCCTCTTTAGAAGACTCCAGCATGCTTCTGAGTTCTCCTCCCTCACACAGTCGCAGAATGGGTGCCCTTATGTAAGAGCAAGAACCCCTGCCAGAAGTTCATCCCTTATAGGAAATCAGAGAACACACTTCCATATCCCTTCTTACTGGGCTATCCTCCGTCTGATGAGAAGAGATTCAGCTTGACCACAGCCTCCAGACTCTGCTGTCCTTCTTAACTCTGAGTTAAATGTCCTCCCATGCAGGAACATTTTCCAAAATCCAGTGTGCTATGGCTGATTAGGTCTGTGTACAAGGCACTGCTCTGTCCCTTATAATCTCAGAGCTAGCCTACATCCTTCTAAACTTTTCTGTCTTTATGTTTCTCCTCCAAGAAACACATTGAGAAACAAGGCTGATGAGCCTCCCACATGCCCTCAGAAAACAATGCCTAATCCCAAAGACAACATCTGCTGTGTCCTTGGGTGTGTCAGCACTAAAGAGGAAATATCCATTCTGCCTACTTACCCTTGTGACAGAGAGATCCAGCTGAGTATCCAGCTTGTTCTTCCTCTTCAGTGTTCTAGGAAGGTAGGATTTACTCCCAGCAGAAAGGAAACACCCTCTGAGGGAGCAGTTGAGTGATGACTGGAGATAAAGATCAACCTTATATTACTCATGTCACCCGTCAAATTTCTGGTCCAGTAGTGTGTCCCAGGAGCCATCATGTAAGGAGGTTCATGTCCTTGGTGTTGAGATATGAATAATATATGTGTCTTTGAAAAGACTGTTGATTCTTTCTACAAAAGGCTCAAGGCAACCTTCAGCAATATGTGTTAGGTGAGCTGTGTTTTGGGTGATCCTAGGTGCTCTTTGAACTTCATGAGTCATCTCTGACCTTAGCCTAGATAACACAATTCCCTTGTTGCAATCTTATCTTCCTCTATGAGAGATGCCTGGAGGGAGAGGACTTTCAGGTCCCCATTCATAAAGATGTTCTCAGACACATGAAGCAGTAGTAGGTCATGGAGATGAGTCCTCTAGACAAGGTTATGACTCATGGACACCATTTTCTGATTATTGAATGTGTATCCTGATATCTCTCCATTGGGGTCACTGAGAGAACTACATACCCTTGCACAAGTGGAATACATAGCCTAACAAAAGGCTCTCTGTGCTCATCAGTACTCCTAATTCTCTCTAGTGCAGGTAGAGTCTAGGCAAGGTTCCAGATTATGCCTTGTATGCCCTTGACGAAAGCTGAAATAGTGTGCATCCAGAGGTTGGCATCTGGCATAGAAAATTTCAGGGAAACATTCCAGAAAATTTTTTGGAGTCAAAAAAGAGGACACTAATATAGTGGCTCCATATGTATGTTCAATGGCCATAACATTAATGTCTAATTCCTTCCTTTTCAATGGCCACAGGTTACTGAAAAGTCTTCTCTTGGGTACAAATAACGTTGATTCAAATTTATGTGCCTTCTGCTCTTTCCTATAATATGTTCTATTTTTTTTTTACTTTTTTTTGCAAGTTTTCCTTTGGAAAATTTTAATATATATATATTTTATTATGAATAAATCATATTTTTTATTCATGTATCCCTTGTTCAAACTCCTTTTCCCCTCCTGCCCCTCCCAGGCATTCTCTCTTCTCCCCATCACTTTATCTCCTCCCCAGCAAGGGCAGGAGGTCTCAAGGTCCCAAGGCGGCTTAGTTCAGGATCCACTCCAGGCAGATCCGCTTTCCTCACCCAACATCAAGACTGAGTCAGGTGCTCCTCTGCAGGGAATGGACTCCAAGGTGCCAGTCCAATGTGTTTCACATCCCAAACTGTTCAGTGGTTGTTGTTTGTACCTTGGCTCTGCTTTGCTTTTTGTTTAAAGTCTACTAATGAGAAAGTACATCCCCTGCTCATCTTTCTCGACCAGTAATACCTTGCACAGGAGGATATCCAAGGTTACAAAGTATACATTTGTTAAAATCATTCATTGACTTTAGGTATAATTTTGCTATCTAAAAACTCACCAGTTTTTTTTTCAGAATTTTCAATTTATTGAAACAAATTTACAATGTATGTCCTTATGATTTTTGGGAATTTCATTCATATCTGTTATAACATTTGACTTTCAATTTCTAGTTTTATTGAAGTAGGTCTTCCCTTTTATTGTTTAATTTGGTTAATAATTTGCCATTTGTGTTTAATCCTTAAAAAATTAATTTAAAAAAGAAAATGCAATAAATACTGCTGAAGAAGAGAGAAAAAAGACACTAACAAAATGATTACCATTACTAGTACTAGAAATGAAATATAAGGCCATACTGTCCACTCAAGAACACTAAGAATTCCAGGAGGACTCTGTAGCTATGTGCTAAACATTGAGTCACTTAGATGAAGCAGACAAATTCCTAGAAGCCCAGAACCTACTGAGATGGAAGCGTAAAGAGATACAAAACTGATTTCATGGTAACACAGGCCCAATCAATAAAGACATTTGACAAAGTGAACAGTTATTAATGATGAAAGCAGCCAAGCTTAGGGGTAGAGGACAAACCAGTGAGGGTATGCATGTGAAAAACCACTGCCAACTCAGTACTCAGTGGGGACACTGACAGCTTTTCCTCTAAGATATGAGTCAACAAAAAGATGCTGCTGTGCCTCTTGTGTTCAGTATTCCCTTAGGAGTTCTGGACAGAAGAGTTAGTCAAGACAAAGAAATGAAAGACAGCTGCAAAATATGTCTGCAAGTGACATGAACTTATCTGCAGAAAATTCTAAAATTTCTACAGAATTTCTGAAGCTAGTGAACAAACAGACCCTCCTGAGATATACGCCTATAAATTAATATTTACAAAAAGTTATTGAATATCCAATTTTGTCATATGCATAGAGGCAGAAGTAGATGGACTTACACATAGCTGAAAGGAGCATGATAGGTTTAGGAAAGCTTTGGAATTGGACAGTGGTAATGATCACATGGCATTATAAATTTGTGTCATGCCCTATGTTGTGTGCTTCAAAATAGATAATGGAAGAATATATATATATATATATACATACATACATATATCCAGGAAAAAGATATTGGTCAAAGCACTACAAATCTCACTCTCAGGATGAAACACTACAATGTGTCTTATATGAAAAGATTTTACATCTGTGAATTAAAATGTGGATCAAAATTGTTTAGAAACCAATTATGTGCACAGGGAAACAATGCAGTCCCTTTACCTGTCACTGTTTCTCACATCAAATGGATGACTGTTGTCTAGGCAGTGTTGTCTTACTGAAACTATTGGAGAGGACATTAGTCTCTTTTTAAAACAGAAAAATTTAAAAGGATACCCAGAGAATATGAAAATTTGAGATCTTCCTTAAGTTAATTTTTATGAATTCTGAGAGTTGGCTATGGATATGATTTACAACCTAAGGTCTTAACCCCTTTGCAGTATTGACTACCATATTGATGTTTTCATTTTCTTTTCAAGACTAAGTCCCACTTTGAAATATGGCCTTTGTACAAATGTTTATCCCAGGATTACAGGCATAAGTCACCAGCTGGCTGGACTTAAGTAATAACTGACAATTTTTGACACAAAGCTTTTCTCCGTCTTGTGCCCCATGGATAAAACAAATTCCCTCATTCTGCTTTAGAATGAGAGGAGAGAGGTCACTCATTCATCACAATCAGCCTGACAGGGAGACTGGTCTTTGAACTGACTGGGTTGGAGACCTCACACTTATACTCTCCAGCATCCTCCCTCCTGACAGAATCTATCCTGAGTCTGCACTTCATTGGAGACAGTGTCATTCTCTCTGTGAGCTGCAGACTCTGGTTATTGAAGATCCACCTGATGGATATTCCAGTGTCGAAAAAGATGCAACTGAAGAGCACAGATCTCTGTACTGTGACTGTGGTATGGGTGACTTGCAGACAGGGCTTCATCACAGGCTCTGCAAATAAACACAAGTGGAAAAAATGACCATAGTCCTCCAGATATGTCAACCAGCCTCTCCATAGCTCACAATTAATAAAGCCCCCTGTGTAGATAAATTAGACCTGTTACTATAGTCATTTCTTGAGCTTTGGATTGACACCCATGAACTGTGTTACCCGGATTCAGATACTGAGTTTGATGGTCCTAAGTTTCCCTACAATGAGACACAGGTTGCTTGATTATTGCCATGTCTATGAGTTAAGGTTAGATATAAGCCATGGCCTGACCTTGAAATCTATTTGAGATGCTCAAAAAGCAGCATCTTTGACTCTTTGACTGCAGAATGTCATAGAATAGACCACGAAGGACAAGGAGCTACATAGAGAACTATCTTCTCTGTCCCTCCCCTTGCGGACCTGATATTTCTGTGAAGTCTCCTAAATCCATCATCAAAACAGTTGACTTAGAACCTGGCACATGTCCACTGAGCCTCAGGAGAAAGAAATGTCCAGGTGGCCTACCTAACTTCAGCTGTCAAGACAATGCACAGCTGGTTCCACCTCTGTGGGTCTTAGTTATCCAGCAAGGCCTTGTTTCCTGTCAGCTCTAGCAGGAAGTCATAAAGAACCCTGGTGTCATCTAGAATCTAGTCAAGGACACAGATTTTGAGCCAAGAATTCATAGTGCTCTGTGTAAGGATCTCATGGTTTCATGAGCCAGGGTCTGCCTGATTCCCACAGTGTTTTTATCCAGGGCACATGCATGGTGAGATCTCCAGGTGTCTGCATTGTGGATAATATCCTGAGGTTGAGTTTACCCAGGTCAGGTCCTCCTCTCTGTAGTTAATGACAGGTGAGGGGTTCTGATCTATTGCTTTTCATCTACTCCATGTGTGTCTTGTAGTAAGAGCCCAAACCCCAGTGTGAGTACACAATGCAATGGGAAAGAGACAAAGCCCAGTCCTGACAGTCCAATGTATGAAGTAGAATAAGCCACACCAAAGAGCTGAAAGCCATAGAGAGTCACTTACTGGTAATATAAATCTTTGCCTGTATCATTTGTTTTTCCAAATCTCTGTTTAAAATGTAAAGTGTGTAAAAGTCCCAATCTGTCTCACTGATATCCTGGAGCAGCACGGATCCATTGGTGTACACTGTCTCTCTTCCACTGTAAGCAGGACCCTGAGTGACAGAATTCATGGTGCTGTTGTATTCTGCAAACATAAAGTAATAAATGCCAAACAGTCCTTTGAACCAGGAAAACGTTTGCAGATCTTCTGGCAGGTTATGAACTTGGAGTAGAACACTTTGCCCTTCAGCAGCATACTGTGGCACTTGCTCAATCATGACAGGATTGCAGCCAGCAGAAAGTGAGGCTGAAAGAAAAAGAGAAAAGGTGTACTATGGGATTGTTGTGCCTGGTGGAAAGATGAACAACCTCTGTCCTGAGAAGATCACTCACTACATCACTCAGCCTAGAGATGTAGCTGTGGATGTATAGAGAGATGTAGGAAATGTATATCCCACTTGGGAAGAGATCAGCAACATGGCCTCCTCCATTTCATTACTACTCTGAATGAGTCATTTCTCTGCATGGAGTTTTCTCCTTGGGTGCCTATATGGCTGCCTCTCACTGCCCTCAGTCAGACCCTGCTTATTCTTACGTACACACTGAGGTTTGAGATTAGACCTCCCCTGGCCTTTTTCTGTACACACCACAGATCTTCATTTTCTTATGTTTTTCTCAGTTTCCTTTGTGGTTTCAGTCAGCTTCTGACTTCACCTTCTAGAGTCCTTGCTGCTCTGCCCTAAAGCCTCCAGGACTAGGACTGGGTGAAGACAGGAACACTATGGTCTTCTTGGCAGTGTCCAGTGTTGGAAAAGGCTCAGGACTAGGCTGATAGGCTTTATCTCAATTTGACACAAGCTAAAGTCAATTAGATAATGGGAGCCTCAAGGAAAAATGCCACCAACAGATTGTCCTGTAGGAAAATCAATAGGATATCTTTTATTGTTAATTGATGTTGAAAGGTATGACCCAAAGAGAGCATTTCCAGACCTGACCTAGTGGTCCTTATGCTAGAAGACCTCAAAAGTCATGAGGATCAAGCCAGTAAGCATTCCTCCATTCTCTCTGCATCAATTTCTGGATTTTTATTTTAAAACTCTCATGTTCAGAGCTACTAAATGCCACAGTTTAACCTGAATGGTCAAAACCATTATTCTCTGTCAGCTCTGAAAGGAAGTAAGATTCCAGACTGTGCAAAATGTTGCACAGAGTTATGTGTAGTTAAGTAGTAGGGACCAGGGCTTACTGGTGCTCACAAGTTTGTGACAAGTCCTGGTCTCCTCACATGCATGGCTAGAGCCTCAGGAGACTGAGATGACTCTGAAAGTTGGCTGAATTGCTTTCCATAAGGTCTTTCTTGATGCAAGAGGGAGTCAGACCATGGAGTTTGATCTAGGATTATGTCTCTACCATGTGTGTCCTGCACTAAGCGCTCAAATCCCAATATGAGGACAAAGTACAAATGGGAGGTAGAGACAGGACAGGCCTCACAGTCCTGTATGTCAAAGCTCCTCCCAGCACAGAATGACCACAGAGAATCACTTACGTTCCACCTTGAGATGCACATACACTAATTCTGCTTCAATGTCTCTAGTCAAAGTTCGTAGGGTGTAGTATCCGGTGTCTTTCCATGTGACATTGTGGAGCAGCAGGGATCCATTGCTATATATAGTCTCTCTGCCGCTGTGTGCAGGGCCCATAACAATTGAATTTGTGGCTATTATGTGTCTGGCAATTTCCATCTTGGAGTACAAAATCACACCTTTGTACCAGGAAATGGTTCGAAGGTTCTCTGGGAGATTGTGAACGAGTAAAACAACGCTTTCCCCTTCTGCAACCCTGGGGGGCACTGATTCAACACTGAGCTTGGCACAAGTGGGAGGGCACCCACAGGTCAAACAGGAGGCTAGAAGGAAAGAGAGAGAGAGATTCATCAATATTGGGACCTTTGCAGTTGGCCAAAAAGGGACTCTGAGAAGGTGTGTCCATTGCTCAATCTAGCTGTGTGAGTATCTCCCTGTCCCATTGGTGGAGGTCAGCACATGACCTCCATATTCTCAGTGTCCCTGCATTTGTCATTTCTACTATATAGGGCTCTATCCTCAGGTGTCAACATTTCTCCAGCTCACGGCCATCAGATCCCTGCTCACAGTGACAGTAGATGGATGGTTGAGGGATGCCCGATTGACCTCTTCCCTACACACCCTGCATCTTCGCTCTCTGACTCTGTCTTCTCGTTCTGTTTCTCTTGTGGTTCCAGTCAATATCTGACCTCACCTTTTGCTTCTTTACTGTCTGTCTTCCAGTCAACTGGCCCTGGGGCTCATGAGAACTGGGATTTGTCTTAAACTTTTGAAAGAAATACTACCTAGAGCAGTATTTCTGAATACATAAATTAATTATTACTAAGTCCCAGGACCCTGTATGCCTATTGATCTATTGAAGAAATCCATAGGTTTGGAAATGCAGAGTTACATTTTTTTCATTTGCTTTGATTTTTTGCACTCATTTGTACTTATGTATGAGACTGTGTGCAAGGCCATATCTTAAGGTATGAGGATGAATGCAGAACAGGTCCTTAGGTGGAGGTCAGAGGACAATTGTGTTCATTGCTTCTCAGGTTTAGAGACAATGACACAAATGTCTGTATCCCCTGAGCCATGTCACTGACCACCCTCTGCTTAATATTTTTATGTGGGAAGTCATAGCTGAAATGTATGGTCATGGTGAATAACTTTGGGAAAGAAAATGTCTCCCTGTCCTTTAATAATTTTTGATCACCGAAAGTTTGCTGAAACTGAGCTTCCATCTAGCCCTATTTCTTTTCCCCTGAAAACTTTGAGATTTCTCCTAGGTACTTTTCCCGTGAGGAGATTCCAGAGAGTAGGTGAGTCCTCACCTCTCACAAAATGTCAGCACATGATCTTCTCTCATGTGAGCAGGACCTCCTGAGCATCTAAGACACTGTGAAGCAGGTCACAGGGAGTGACTCCATTGTCTTCATGGGCTGATCTGTCCTCCTGTGTTACCTCTGCTCCAGCACAGCTTCCAAGATCTGTGGTCCTTTCCTTTTCTAGCTCAGCCTCTTCTGAACAAGAAACATCACCCAGAGTCCCATGGGATGTAGGGAGTCTCTGTTCAAAACCATGCTCTGCCTTCCACTCTGCTTGCTGCCCATGTCCCTATCCACATCTCTCTTAATGGCTCAGTCCTGCATACCACAAAGTGATCAAAGGAGCTGATGAACATCTCTGTGCCCTAAGAGAACAGCAGCTGGCCCAGGTGCTTCCTTCCAATATGTCCTGTCCTTGGGTCTGTCACAACCAAGAAGGACCTCTGCACTCCCTGTTTGACACAGAAACCCAGATGGGCACCCAGTCTGTGCTATGCTCTCCATGCTCTGGACAGATGGAATTCAACCTAAGCAGGAAAGTGACAGAGATTTGTGTAAGGTTTCAAAGGTACCAGCTGAGCGATGCACAGAGAAAGAATCAGATCCATTCTCACTGCATCCTAGGTCAGGACAAAGGTCCAGGAGCAGATGTGTCAGGAGCCTCACATCCTAGGTGTGTGAGAGGGAGTGACCTAAGTCCTATAAAGATTGCTCAGGCCTCCATTACAGCAGCAGGGATTTCCAATGATTTTCTCACTATCTCTGCTGACTGAACTATATGATGAATCTGCCATGTACTCCCTGGCATCTGGGATGCTTAGAAGTCTGTCTGGATTATTCCCATTAGATTCCCTATCATTCCCAAAGAAAATACATAAAGGGGGAAGTGAACATGAACCCCTAGCAGCATATCAGACACAAGGTCTGAGAAGGCTGTAACACTGACCTCTAGGTCTGTAGGGACACTATTAAAGCCAGGAAACAAGTTCCTAGTTAGACAAATACTTTTCTAAGTGTTAAGTATGTGCCCTGTGCTCCCCCTGTGATCATGGAAAGAACTGTGACTCACATCAGGTTGGTTGTCCATTCTAAGAGAGCTTGTAGTCATTTGCAGGAAAGAATCCCTGCGGACAAGAAATTGTAAGGAGGACCTGTGTCCTCAGTCTCTCCCTATTGTGATCCTGATGTTCCTGTGAAGTCTCACAAGCCCATCAGGACAATTAACGGCCTGGGCACCAGTCCAGCTATGCTCTCCATGCTGAGTCTCAGGAGAAGATGGCTGATGGACCTAGTCTAACTATGGCACTCATGAAGGTGTGTTGGCTAGTTCCACAAAGCACAGATCTTTGTCTACTAGAAAGCACTTTTTCTAACCATAAGGAAGTCAAAAATCAAATCTTTGTAAAATACCTCTAAAGGACACCTCGAGTTGAGTCTGGGACAAAGGTTGAAAACTAGAACATCCTGGTGCTACTTCTTCCTGAAGATCTCATGTTTTTCATCATTAAGGACCACTGTGGATTCCCTCAGAGTCTTTCTCAAGGACACATTTCTAGTAAGAATCCAAAGGCCTTGACAAAAGTTAATATCATTGACTGAGTTACTCACCATGCATACACCTGTCTGCAAGGATTCTGATCTACTATAGACCATGTGTGTCCCGCACTAAATGCTCAAACTCCAACATGTGGTCATAACATAGATGGGAGGTAGGCACTTGCCAGGCCTGACAATTCTGAGTTTGTGTCCAGTGAAATGAATCTTACTCCGCAGCCAGAGTTTACAAAGAATCACTTACGGTACACCTGGAGATAAAAGGTTGTTCTTGACACGATTCTTCCATGTCTATTTACAGTGTGTAGGGTATATAATCCTGTGTCCTTATTGGTGACACTGTTAATCCATAGGGAACCGTTATGGTACACTGTTTCTCTACCACTGTATTTAAGCCCTGGAGTACTTGATTTGATGTTCGTTGCATAGAGTGCAATCATGTGTTTTATATGTACCCGATCTTTGAACCAAGCAAAGGCTAGAAGATTCTCTGGCAGATTGTGGACATTTAAAAGGACAGTGTCTCCTCTGAAGACATCAAATGGCACTGATTCAATGGTGACTTCGGCAGTGGTGGGCAGGTGCCAACAGGTCAAAATGGAGACTAGAAGGGAAGAGAGAAAATGCATCAATATTGAGCAGGTGTGAGCATGACTCAGCTTAGGTGTCTGAATAGTGGTGTGCCCACAACCTTGATGGAGGTGAGCAGCATGCCCTCAGTTCCCTCAGAGCCTCTTACTGTGTCTTTTTGTCATCATGAAATAATCTCACTTGTCTGTCTGCCTGCCCCCAATACTCCAGTATGCCCATATCTCTCCTCACATAAAGAGTATTTTGTATGAGAAAGCTACTCTGACCACGTGGAGAGGGTTCACTCTCTGACTTTTTTATCCTGGTATTTTATCCTGGTATTATCAGTTAATCCCTAACATTAGTTTCCAAATATACTCAGTTCCACCCTGATTTCAAAAAAAAAGCAGGGCTTTTGTGAAAACAAAGATTAATGTGAACTTTTTGGGAGATTCAGTTCCTGGAAAAGATTTGACACCTTTTACAATAAAGAGAGAAAGAAAAAATGTAAGAAGTAAGGGTTTCTTTGTGGTATTGTTGACAAAGGTAAATGTTTGGAGTGAAGGCAGTAATTATATTCAAGTTTAAATTATTTTTTTAGATTTACTTAGATACTGTATGTGTATTGCTAAAGGCACATATGTCAGTGTGTGAGTGTGCAGAGGTATGCCAGAGCATCTGTGTGGAGGGAAAACGCAACCCAACAGGAGTCCGTTCTTTCCATCTACCTCATGGGAGCTGAGAACTGAATTCAGGTTGTCATGTCTCTAAACCCTGAACCATCACAGTGGCCCATGCCTGTAGCTTTCTACTTGGATTCACCTTGTCATGATTGGGGAAATCAGTCTTCAGAAGATGGCAGCCAATAAAAAACACTTGGAAAGGGAAGTAGTTGGTGGGATGATATATTGTATATTTAATAAAACTTTTCTGAAATATTGGAGGACAAAATCACCCACAGCCAAGCCATGAAGGTCAGGGAGTGGTGACCGATGCCTTTAATCCCACCACTCAGGAGACAGAGATCCATCTGGATCCATCTGGATCTCTGTGAGTTCAAGGTCTAACAGCCAGGCAGTGGTAGCACTAGACACTAATCCCAGCACTTGGGAGGCAGAGACAGGAGGATCTCTGTGAGTTCAAGGCCAGCCTCATTTATAAAGCAGATTCAAGCAGCCAGGACTGTTAAACAGAATACCCTATTTTGAAAAAATGCAAAAACAAACAAACAAAAGGCTAGGAAAATGACTTTGTCCTCTAATATTCCAGGCTAATTTTATTGAATATACAATATATCACCACAAATTGGGGATTTTCTTTTCCCCTCATCAATTTCTAACCTTAGAGAACTTTAAAATTCTGACCCTCTGTCCCGAACTGTACCATCTGCCCCATGACAACAGGAATTCCTCTCAAGATGCCATCTTCTTTAAGAGACTCCAGCCTGATTCTGAGTTTACACACACACACACACACACACACACACACACACACACACACACACACACACACACAGAGTCAGAAAGTGCGTGTATTTACCTGTGAGCAAAAGCCCCTGCCAGGAGGTACATCCCTTGTAGGGAATCACAGAGGATACCACCATTTCTCTTCTTACTGGGCTGACCCCTCTGATGAGAAGAGATCCAGCTCCAACACGGCCCCCAGTCTCTGCTGTTCTTCCTCACTCTGATTTGAGTATCCACCCGGGCAGGAGCACTTCCCAGAATCCAACATGCTGTTGGTTGTTGGGTCTGCATCCAAGATGCTGCTCTATCCCTTACACTCTCAGTGCTGCCCCACATTCCTCTCAACTTTTTTCTCTTTATGTTTCCCCTCCAAGCAACACATTAAGCAACAAAGCTGATAAGGAAAATGCCCTCAGAGGAAAATTTCTCAACCTACACCTGACATCTGCTGTGTCCTGACCTTGAATCTATCAGCACACAAGAAGGAACCTCCATCTTGCCTATGTGTCCTTGTGACACAGAGACCAAACTGAGCATCCAATCTGACCTGCATCCTCAGTGCTATGTGAAGGTGGGATTGACTCCAGCAGGAAGGGAACAACCTCTGAGGGATGGAAAGGGACCACCTGAGTGATGACTGGGGATGAAGATCAATCCTGTATCACTAATGTCACCAGTCAAATTTCTGATCCAAGATCCCAGGAGCCATTATATGAGGAGTTTCATGTCCTCAGTGTTGGGATAGGGGTGACCTGTGTGTCCTGAAAAGGACTATGGGCTTCCTCTATCTATGGATTGCATCAAGGCAACCTTCAGCATTATGTGTTGACTGAGCGATATACTGGGTGAGCCCACATGCTCTCTGATCTTTCTGGGTCTAGATGATTCCCTGGTAGCAGTTTTATCTTCTCCTATGAGAGATGCTAGGAGTGAGGAGAATTTCAAGTTTCTCGTGCATAAAGATGTTCTCAGACACATGAAATAGCAGTAAATCAGAGCAGGGTCCTGAAACTGTCATGGAAATAAATCTACTTAGCAAGATCATTGCAAGGAAAAAATTTGATTGCTGCATTGTGTCTTGATATCACTCCCTGGATATCACTGGGAGAAGTACAATCTCATGCCTAGGACTAAAGCAGAAATGGTCAATATATCAACTGTGAACTACCCTGATACCCTCAGCAAAGGGCCTGTCATCTGGTTCACTGTGCTTTTCTGAACTCCTAATTCCATTTAATGTATGTAAGTTATGTCTAGGCAAGGCTTCAAATAATTCTTGAGAAGCCTCTGACTAAAGTTAAAATAGTGTGTCCAGAAGAATCCTCATTAGAAAATTTTAGAGGAAAGTTTTAAAACATTTCTCTCAAGAGTCAAAGGAGAGAACACTAATGTACGAGTTTCACACATGCTTTCTGGCCCATTTTTGATGTCTAAAGTTTTCTTTCTCTTTATCCAGATTATTGAAGGGTCTGATATTGAATACAATGAACATTGATTCAAAATGATGTGTCTTCTTCCATTCTCTATAACCTGTTCTGTGTTTTTCTCCTGTTCTGATAAAGCAATAGCACTTTAGGAGAGAATAAATGGTCCATTTTCTTTATGGTCTGGAACATGGTATAGCACTGAAGGGAGTCAAGGCAAAACTCTCTGATTTATGCTTAACTAGATTTATTATAAAATTAAAGACCAGGCAGCTAGCTGAGACATTATACCAAGAGGTGAGTGGCACTTCTCCAATCCCAGCTGAAAATCAAGTGTCTAGAACCTAGGCACAGGGGCACAACTCATACCACACTATTACCACCATTGCTTCCCAAGTTTCAGGCAAACAGGGAAGACCCTTGCGAACAGGCAATGCCACTAATACCCCAACTGGACCCTACAATATACAAGTCCTGTACCTATTATCACACTGAGACTTCAGCATCTCTTTGAGACACAGAATTTGCCAGCTCCTAGTGGACCAAGAGCAGCTCCCTGAAACACAAAATTCATCAGCTATGATTGGACCAAGAGCCCAGATTTGACCAATAATGTCTCCTTAAGACATAAACACCACCAGAGCATATTAAACCAAATGAAGATCCTTGAGAAAACAGAAACTCCTTGCACCAGTTTGAGTAGGACATGGGCAAATGCCAATGTAATAATACATACAACATAAAGAGTAACGTGGAATCACAAGAGCCTAGCAGTTCTACAATAGCAAGACCTGAACATCACAAAGTAGAAGAAGCAGAAATATAACCTTAAAAATAGCTTTATGAAGATGACAGGGACCTTCAAAAATGAGTGAAAAATCCCCTTAAAGAAATTGAGAAAAAGACAAACAAAAAGTTGGACAGAATAAATAAATTCCTTAAAGAAAGCCAAGAAAATGAAGAAAGGTAACTTAAGATATAAAGAAAATAGTTGAAGACTTGAAAATGGAAATAGAAGCTATAATAAAGCCATATACCAAGATAATGCTAGAAGTAGAAATTTGAATAAATAGGAACTACAGATGCAAGCATAAGCAACAAAATTCAAGAGATGGAAGAGAGAATCTGTGATATGGAAGATACAATAGAGGAAATAGATTCATTTATCAGTCAAAGAAACACTAAAGCCAAAAATATCAAAACACAAATATTACGAATAAAAAAAGAATATTAGCTCAAAGGCACAGAAAATATATTCAACAAAATTATCAAAGAAAACTTTCCAAACCTATAAAAAAGGAAATATCTAAAATATACAAGAAGCTCACAGAACACCAAATAGACTAGACTCTCCGAAAGAGTCTATTTGCCACATAATAATCAAAACATTAAATGTAGAGCATAAAGAAAGAATACCAAGAGCTGCAAAGTAAAAAACCCAAGTAACTTATAAAGGTAGACCCATCAGAGTTATACCTGACTTCTCAATGGAGACTGTGAAGGCCAAATGCCCTAGACAGATGTTATGCAGACACTAAGAGACCAAGGATGGCAGCCTAGACTATTATACCCAGTAAAACTCTCATTGACCATAGGCAGAGTAAACAGGATATTTTACAACAAAACCAGATTTAAACAATATCTATCCATAAATCCAGCCCTAGAGAAAACACTAGAAGGAAAACTCCAACCTAAGGAAGGTAGATGCACCCAAGAAAACACCAGCAATACATAATCCCACAATAGCAATCTCAAAGATGAAAAATACACGCATACACTGTCACAAAAAATAACAGAAATTAACAATCACTGGTCACAAGTATTCCTTAATATCAACGGACTCAATTTCCCTATAAAAAAGACTGGCAAACAGAATGAATATGAAAGCCAGATCTATTCTTCTGTTACATTCAAGAAACACACCTCAATATCAAAGACAGGTGCTACCTCAGAGTAAAGGGTTTGGAAAAGACTTTCCAATCAAATGGACTATGAAGCAAGCTGGTGTGGCTATCCTACTATCTAAAAAAATAGACTTCAAACTAAAATCTATCAAAATAGATCAGGATGGTCATTACATATTCATCATAGGAAAAATCTATCAAAATAATGTCTCAATTCTGAACATCTATGCCCCCACATACAAAGGCTCCCCGATATGTACAAAAAAAAAGACACATTACTAAAGCTTAAATGGCATATCAAACCCACACACACTAATAGTGGGAAATTTCAAGACCACACTCTCACCAATGGGCTTGTCTGTCAGACAGAAATTTATTGGAGAAATAAGGAAATTAACAGAGAACATGACTCAAATGAACTTAATAGACATATACAGAACATTCACCCAAATAAAAAAAATAATATACCTTCTTCTCAATGTACTGTGGAGTCTTCTCTAAAGTTGACTACATACTCAATCAGAAAGCAAATATTAAGAGATACAAGGGAGACCCCCGCAATACCCTGGTCCAGAGCTGACTAAGAGGTGAATGTACCCCAATCTTCAGGTCAAACACAGACTGTGGTTGCTGAAGCCCAGTCCTGAGACACAGACCCTGGTACCCTACCCACACCCAGCTCTGCCCTAAACCAAAGAAAGCTGGGAGAGCCCCACAAGTACAATCCTCAGCAAAACACAGCTGGAGAGCCAAACCCTGCCCCCAATTGCAAACTGCATCACCACACACCCACAACTGGAGACCCGCAGCCCCCTGGTCTACAGCTGACTAACAGTCAACTAAGAACTTACTAAGAGGGATTCCTGCAACAACTGGAGACACACAGTCCCTGGACCCACAACTGACTGGCAGAAGACGACTCACAGATACAGGAGGAACTGAGTACTCAGAGATCGTGGGCCTCCATTACAGTCCTTGTTTTGTGTAGAGCTTGATAGTACAAACCTAGGACCTAGAATCAGACACCCAATTTCTCTCCTGGTCTTCACTGACCCATTGCCTCCAGGAATGGCTGAGTGCTTTGTCCATGCTCAGCACTGCCCTTGCTGCTCAGCCTAGGCCAGTGCCTTCCAAGGCTTTCCTGGTCAAGGTTGTTCTATAGATAGGATAAAATAATATTTCCCATTAGCTTTTGTGAGAAGTACCCACAGCCTGACCTTAGGACTTGATATATATACAGAAATCTCACACATGAGATCCAGAGCATGCATAATATACAGCTAACTACACAGCCAAAAGCAAAGGATGAGTTTAAGAATGACCTAGAAGTGTGAAGGGTACAAAGTACAGGCAAGCTTCAAAAAAAATTGTCTTGGCCTATAATGCCCTACCTCCCACAGGAGTAAAACATGCAGATATAATTTTCTTGTACAAAGATGGTTGTTCTCTTTCTTAATATTATTTTATGTATATGCTATTTTGGCTATATGTATTACTGTGCACCATGAGTATGCCCAGGGCCCACACAAGCCAGAACATAGCATTGCATCTCAATAGAACTGGAATTACCAATGGTTGAGCTGCTGTGTGTTCTGGGAACTAAACTTGGGTCCTGTACAAGAGTGTCCAGTGCTCTAAACCACTGGGTCATCTCAGGTGGAAGTTTCCAGAGGCAGATCTGACTGGTAGATGACATAGAACAGGAAATTACTAAAGCTCCAGCTAGAAGAAACAGGTGTGTTTCACAGATCTGGGTTAGGGATATAAAATGCTGACTTTCTCCATATGAGACAATTATTACTAATATCCAGCATTTAAGGTCAATCCTTAGAAGGATTTCATACTATTTTCTAAATAGTACGATGATATATGATGAGAGACAGATACTAAAGTTGTTTAAAATATTAACTCCCTGAGCAGAAAGAGTACTATATTAGATTCAAGATCTATTGAAAAGGACAAAAAAAGGCCCTGCTCTTCATTTTCCAGGAATGACAGGAGCACACCAGAAAACATAATTTCCTGTCTAGAATATGAGCTGCCAAGTCATGAAATTCTGCAGAAATTCTTTCGAGGCAGTTGGCTTAGTTCTAGAGTCAAAGATAATTATCCATTTGGTTTTTCCTTCCTGGACAATATGTCCCCTCAAGCTGCAGAAGACCAAGATTAACATCTCTTGAAAACAGTTCTTCCCTGATACACAGATACCCAAGAAAGCATCCAGGGTGGAGATACCTGGCTGCAGGCAAATAGCTTACTGCCAAACATGGACTCTGTGAGCCTCACATGGCCACTGTGTTTTCTGTGCCTCAGTGTCTCAGTGATACTTCACAACAAAGTGAATGTTGAAATTTTATCAAGTAGCCTTAACTATGAATAACAGTGTGAAATGGGGACAGGACAGCTGTTCAGATCAGCAGCTTGTTACTATTTAACAGTAGCAGATAATTTGCTACATTTAATCGCTAAAGAAATAGAGTCCTTGGGAGAACCTTCATCCTCCATTCCTCCTATTGGGGCCCTGACATTCCTGTGAAGAACCATAAGTATATCAGAATGGCTGGCTACTGTCCTTGGCACTTGTGCATCTATTCTTTCTATGCTGGGTCTCAGAAGGACATGCCCTGGTGACCTAGCCTAACGGTGGCTCTCGTGACAGTGCACTGATGTGGTGATATATGTTTTATTTAATAAAAACAGCCTGGAATATCAGAGAACAGAGCCATCTCTAACAGACTTTTTTGTTTATTTTTTTGTTTTGTTTTCGATACAGGGATTTCCATGTAACAGTCCAGGCTGTCCTAGGACTTGCTTTGTAGACCAAGCTGGCCTCAAACTCACAGATATCCTCCTGCCTCTGCCTCCCAAGTACTGGGACCGATGGCATGTACCACCTCTGCCTGGATGATATATCTTTGTTCTTTGTTAGTTTTAATAGGTCAGATTCCAAGCTCTTCCCATACACCCCAACTCACCTGGAGTCAGGATTCTGGCACAGTGATCTGGAGCCAGAACTTCCAGTAGTTTGAATTCATAAAATATTTTATACATCCCTAAGCTAGACCCTCCCTGAGTCACAAGGTCTATCTAAGGACTATCTGTATGTTGAGACCCACACCATCCAGGCTTATGCTTATCCTGTGGCTATGATACTCAACCATACTTCCTGTACTCAACAGGGTGAATTCACATCAAAAATTCTAAATAATACAGTTTGTCCACACTTGGTGTGTCCTGCACTAAATGCTCAAATAACAAGAAAGCAGAAAATACTGACAGGTAGTAGGCATGGTTCAGAACTGGCATTCTTGTGTGTGCAAAATGAATACAACCCCACCTGCCACCCAAAAGTCACAAACAACCTCAGACTGTTTGCATGGTGATAACTATATGTTTCTTCATTTTCAACCTCAGTAATTCAGATTAGTAGCATGAAAACTCCTGTGTCCATCAGGATGGCATTCCAACCACCAGTGCCAGTTGATGGCTGTTAACCAGAGTTACCACTTGGTACCATTAAAAGGCTTGAGGATTCCTTGGTACATTGAGGACAATTAGACATTTGCCCAGTCCTCCACATTGTGCAACAATGAATTCATAGCAAGCTGGGCAGCATGGGGAGGGTACTAAAAGGCTGAAAGTCATGCTAACAGCTAGAGAGAGGCTTAGTGGTTAAGAGCATTTGACTGCTCTTTCAGGGGACTTGGGTTCAGTTCCCAGCAGCCACATGACTACTGTCCACTGCCTGTATCTACAGCTCTAGAAAATCAAACATCTTCAGAGCTCTGCAGGCACGATATGCATGTATGTGGTACTCAGACACAACATGCAGACAAAACTCATAAATCTTTAAACATTCTTTTTTTAAGAATTAATTAAAAGTAAGGCTAGAGGGGAGGAAACAGAAACCTTGGGCCATTTGCATATGGTGGAAAGTTTGGCCCATTGTCCTAGGAGATTTTGTTCGTCCTTCAATCTCCATATGTGTCTGAGTAGCTTCCAGTTCTTTTCTAAATTCACCTTCTAGATGCCACTCTGCGTTCACATCCATGGCAACTAAGGCTTTGAGGGGACAGAATTGAGCTGCTTTTGTGGGAAGGGCAACATACTGGAAGTGCTCAGACACCTGTGGATGAACAAATGATAGATTAAATGAATGAATGATGGATGGATGGATGGATGAGTGAATGAGTATATTAGGGCATGACTTTTTTAGAAGCCAAATCTTTGCCTTTTTAAAATATATTTTTAATTATTAATATAATTTCTTTTACATAATACCTACTGTTTCCCCTTCCTCCCCTTTTCATTATTCTCCCCACCCCTTCTCACCCCCCATTCACTCCTGAAATAGGATAAGGACTCCCTTGAATCATCAACACAGGCTAATATACCAAGTTGAGGCAGGACCCATGCCTTTCTCCCTGTATAAAGGCTGAGCAAGGCATTCAGCCATAGGGAGCAGCCTCTAAAAAGCCAGTTCATGTAACCAGAATGATTCCTGATCCCATAGAAAGGGAGCTCAATAACAGATTTATCAATGCAACCTTCACCCTCATTCAGAAGCCCTGGCTTGTTCCCATGCAGGTGCTCCAGCTGTCAGACCAGAGTCTGTGAGCGCCCATCAGCTGGGGTCAGCTGTTCCCATGGTTTTCTCCATTGTGCTATTAACGGGGACCCTTCCTTCTCTAGTTTCTCCTCTCTCTCCTGAACTGAATTCCATGAGTTCAGTCAAGTGCTGGGCTGTGAGTGTCTGCATCTGCTTCCATCAGTCATTGGATGTAAACGTGTGTTTGTCTTTCTACGTCTACTCAGGATACCTTTTTTCTCATTTTATCCCTTTGCCTACCTAATTCATGATGTCATTGTTTCTTAACATTGAGTAATAATCCATTATGAAAATGTACCATATTTTCTTTATTGGTTTTTTTGTTGCTGGACATCTAGGTTGTTTCTAGATTCTAGATATTACAAATGATGTTGCTATGGTCACAGTTAAGCAGGTGTCTTTGTGGTGTAGTTGAGCATCTTTTGGGTATATGCCCAAGAGTGGTAGTGTTGAGTCCTGAGAAAGATGGTTTCCCCGTTTTCTGAGAAACTGTCATACTGATTTACTGAGTGGCTGTACAAACTTACATTCCCATCAGCAGTGGAAGAGAAGTGTTCCTCTTCCTCCACATCATCTCTGCATCAGTATTTTTGACCTTAGCCATTCTTACAGGTGTAAGATAGTATATTGGAGTTGTTTTAATTTGTGTTTTCCTAATGACTAAAAATATTGAGCAATTCTTCAAGTGTCTTTAGGCCATTTGAAATTCTTCTGTTGAACCAATAGCACAGACACTAAGAATAACAATCAATAAGTGGGACCTCCTGAAACTGAGAAGCTTCTGTAAGGTCAAGGACACAGTCAATAAGACAAAACAAAAGCCTACACAATGGGAAAAGATTTTCACCAACCCGACAAGTGACAGAGGATTGATCTCTAAAATATATAGAGAACTCAAAAAACTAGAGTGCAAAGCCCTCAATAACCCAATTAAAAATGAGGTTCAGAATTAAAAAGGGAATTCTCAGCAGAAGAATTACAAATGGCTGCAAGGCACTTGATAAGTGCTCAACATCTTTAGCCATCAGAGAAATGCAAATCAAAACAACTTTGAGATGCCACATTATACCTGTCAGAATGGCTAAGTTTAAAAACACAGATGACAGCCTAAGCTGAAGAGGATGCACAGCAAGGGAAACACTCCTCCATTGTTGGTGGGAATGTAAACTTGTTCAGCCACTCTGGAATGCAGTATGGTGGTTTTCCAGAAAACTGGGAATCAATCTCCCCAAGAATCTAGCAATACTACTATTGGGCATATACCCTAAAGATGCACACTAGCACCCCAAAAGCATTAGCTCAACTATGTTCATAGCAGCATTATTCATAATAGCAAGAACCTGGAAACAACCTAGATGCCCCTCAACTGAGGAATGGATTAACAAACTGTGGTACATCTACACAATGGAGTACTACTCAGCAGTAAGAAAGAATTATATCCTAAAATTCACAGGCAAATGAATGTAATTGGAGAATATCCTCCTGAGCAAGGTTCTCAAATCCAGAAAGAGAAGCCAGGGATATACTCACTCATTAATGGACTTTAAGGGAAAAAAAGATGTCATTGTACACAAGAGCTCAAGACTAAATTATAGCTAAATGAATCAATGCCTCACTTCTGCATTGATGGCCTCTGGCAGGGGTGTGAATGAGGAAGGACTTGTTTTCTTTAAGGGTCTGGCCACAGGGAGCTTAATTATGCTCCAGTAAGTAAATGAGCAGCATGAATGGGCATTTTTGTAAATGGGGAGGTCATAAGAGTGGGTATGAAACTGAGAGGACTGATAACTGAGTTTGGTAGGGTGCATGATGTAAAATCACCAAATAATAAATAAAAATATAAAAAATAGGGGCTGGAGAGATGGCTCAGCGGTTAAGAGCACCGTCTGCTCTTCCAGAGGACCCGGGTTCGATTCCCAGCACCCACATGGCAGCTAACAGCTGTCTGTAGTTCCAGTTCCAGGCAAACACCAAGGCAAATAAATAAATGAATAAAGGTTTTTTATTTTATTTTATTTTTTTTTTTTATTTATTTTATTTTTTTTTTTATTTTTTTTTTATTTATTTTTTTTTTTATTTTTTTTTCTTTATTTTGTATTTATCAAAAAAAAACAGTAAAAAGAATTTAAAATGCAGAAGAGTTAACAATAACTATACAGAGGATAAGAATCATAAGCATGGCTTATCAAGGGTAGAAACACAAATAAGATTGCTACACATATATTTTCTTTGTGTTCAGCTTTCCCTATATATCCTTATTCAAGG
>PVIH01024694.1:0-22241 GCA_004025045.1 Sigmodon hispidus | reverse complement strand
AGTTGAGGGACATCTAGGTTGTTTCCAGGTTCTTGCTATTACAAATAATGCTGCTATGAACATAGTTGAGCTAATACCTTTGGAGTGTGACTGTGCCTCTTTAGGGTATACACCCAGAAGTGGTATTGCTGGGTCCTTGGGGAGATTGATTCTCAATTTTCTGAGAAACCGCCATATTGCATTCCAAAGTGGCTGAACAAGTTTACACTCCCACTAACAGTGGAGGAGTGTTCCCCTTGCTCTGCATCCTCTCCAAAATGGGCTGTCATCTGTGCCTGGAAAAAGCTTTCTTTTTATAGACTTTTCGCTTCTGATGTCTTCCAGTCTCTGGTGTTCCTGGCCTTGAAGAAGCTACTCAAAGCACATGAATATCTTCTCCCTGTAAGTCTCAACATCTTCCCAGGAATTTCAATCTCCATGCAGCCATCTTCTTATTAGCATATGACTTCATTGGTTTATAGACATGTAGCAGTCCAGCATGACCACATCCAAATTAAAGATATTTCTGAAATAAGGTCATAGTCTGAGAGACTGTGGATTAGGACTTCAACATGACTTTGGGACGACACCCAAAGTTTACATATAGCAATCTAGTGATGATTGCTTTACTCAGAATCAGCATAAGAGCTGGATAATTGGCTAGGAAGATAGCAAAATATTTTCCTTGTGAGATAGAGGACCTGAGTTCAACCCTCAGAACACATTTTAAAATAAGTAAGAAAATAAATGAATATTTTTACAGAGTTATCATGCATTTAACTTGGGTGCAGAGGAGACAAAGACAGGCCAATACCTAGGGCTCAGGAGCCATCCAGCCTGACCAACATTTTGCATTCCAGACCAATAAGTGAGTGACCCTACCTCTAAAATAAGGTTGACAAAGCCTGAAAAAAAATGTAGATTGTCCTCTGACCTCCACACAGATGTGTACTCAATTGCATCTCCACAAAGCGCACATATATACGTACATGAACGAACACACACACACACACACACACACACACACACACACACACGGTAGATAAGAGTCAGGTTACCTTGACTTGCATTTCCAGGTTTTTTTAGCCCTTTGTACTCTCCATTAGCAAAAGAACTAAGACAAGAGTGCCCAAGAGGTGGCAGGGAGGGGGATCTTGCTATCTGACAAAGATGCACTCCTGTGATTTATGACAATGGCAGAATAACAAATGACCCCCAAATGTATAAAACTACTACTATTTTTTTCTCAGATTCTATGCTTGTGTATTCAGATACACAGTTACAATGGGGAGTTTGTCCCTTATTGCAGGGAATGCCAAGGATTATAGTAGGAAAAATTCAAAGGCTAGAGAAGCAATCCCCTGAAGCTTAGCTTATTCATCCACACTCTTGCTGCTGATGCTGAGATACACCTCATATAAGCAGGGCAGCAGTAGTAACACACCACTGACCTCCTCCTTCAGTGGTCTAGGCCTCCTCACAAAACACAGCTGGTTTCAGGAAGAGGAAGGAAGAAGAGAGACAGAGATAGAGATCAACCTTATATGAGTCACAGCCTATGACTTTTTCTTACCTGAACCTATGAGTCATGCAACAGCAAACCTTGCTCTTATCTGAAATTTTGATATTCTTATTCATCCTTGATTATAAAAATATCTTTCTCAAGGTGGTGCTAAGCTTGAATCCTGGCACTCAGGAAGTGAAAACTGGAAGATTAAAAATTCAAGGTCATCCTAGGCTACACAATTCTAAGGCCACCCTGGGCTAAATGAGATACAGCCCCCTTTCCTCTTTCCAAAAAAAGCAATTCTTTCTATTACTGAGGTTTTAGTAGCTGCTAATATGAACACTAAAGGAAACTATCCTCCTCCTGGCCTGTACATCATTTCCACCACATTCTGTTTGCTGAGTTAGTCACAAAACTGCCCAGCACCTAAGGAAAGAGAAGAAGGCTCAAGGCCTCTGTGGAATGGCAAGGCCTGAATGTATGAACTCAGAATATTACTAAAGCTGTTTTGAGAAAATGTAATCTACCATACTTTGCAATAAAACAACCGTTAGGAGTTAGGACTCTGACTGGAAAAAAAAAAAAAAAAAAAGCACAAGCAAGGAAAATGTAGCAAATGTGGAGCACTCTCACAGGACTACATCTCCAATCACAGTTAGAAATGAGGGAAAAGAGCCTTAGGTGAATAGCATGGATCAGCACCTTAAAAAAATATGTATAAAAAAACTACCACAAACGAATGTAAAACAGATATAAGATATAAGAATCTCAAAGAACTTTAAATAGTCAAGAACAAATTAGAAATACTCCACTGTAAACATTAGATAAAATACTAGATAAACAGACTAAAGCAAATTTATTAAAAACAGTAACATGAAAAAAACACACACTTTACATGTAAATGATAATATATCAGAATAATACTTAATATCTTAATGAAACTCTGAAAGCCAGAAGAGCTTGCAGCAATGTACTGCAAGTTTTAAGAGATCATAAGGACTGTCCTAGAAAACTATGTTCAGTGAAACTGTCTGTCATATTTGAAGGTGAATATAAACTTTTCCTGAATCAAACAATATAAAAATATGAAAAACCAAATGCTATACAAAATGTTGTAAGAAATACTTCAAACTAAAAAGAGAAAGAGACACAGGCAAGAGTTTATAGAAACTAAAAAATTAAACTAAAATTTAATGAAACACAATACACAACTAAGAAGAAACCACGCAATACTCAGGACATCAAAATATAAAATAATCCAATTAAAAAATGAGGCACAGATCTAAACAGAGAATTCTCATAAGGACTGTCAAATTGCAGATAGGCACTTAAGAAACTGCTCACTATCCATACTTGTCACGGAAATACACATCCAAAGGACTCTGAGATTCCATCTTACATCTGTCAGAATGGCTAAGATCAAACACGCTGATAACACTTTATGTTTGAGAGGATGTGGGGCTACAGGAACACTCTTCCATTGCTGGTAGGAATGTAAACTTGTTCAGCCACTCTGGAATACAGTATGGGAGTTTCTCAGAAAACTGGGAAACAATCTCCCCATGGATCCCTCAATGCCACTATTGAGCATATACCCTAAAGACACATTCACTCTTCAAAGGCATTAACTCAACTATGTTCACAGCAGCATTATTTGTAATAGCAAGAAACTGGAAACAACCTAGATGCCCCTCAACTGAAGAATGGATTAACAAACTGTGGTACATCTACATAATGAAATACTATACTACTCAGGAGTAAGAAAAAAAAATGATATCCTAAAATTCGCAGGCAAATGGATGGATTTGGAGAATATCCTCCTGAGCAAGCTATAACAAACCCAGAAAGATAAGCAGGGGATGTACTCATTCATTATTGGACCTTAAAAAAAGATATCATTGTATACAAGACCTTAAGGCTAGAACATAGTTAAATGGCACAGTGCTTCACTTCTGCATTGATGGCTTCTGGCAAGGGTGTCAATGAGGAGGGTCTCATTTTGTTTAAAGGGTTGGCCACAGACTGTTTAATTATGGCCCAGTAGAAAAATGAACAGCATGAATGAGCTTCTGTGTAAATGGGGAGATCATAAGAGTGGACATGAAACTGAAAGGATTGATAACTGAGTTTGATGAGGTGTAAAATCACCAAATAATAATAATAATAATAATAATAATAATAATAATAATAATAATAAAATGTTAGAAAAAATATTTCAAGCAAGATAAGTTTTGGGAGCAAGCACATTCCAGCATCATAGTATCTGACAGAATAGACTACAAACTAAACCTAACCCTAAGAGATAAAAAAATGATACTTTATGATAGTCAAGGGATCAATTAATCTGAAAATTATCACAATCCTAAACATATATTCACCAAACTGGTTTATCCAATTTTATAAAAAGCATACTAATTATATTAAAGACACAGATTAACACAAACCAAATAATTGTATGGGATTTCGACACCTAATTTTCTCCAGCAAATGATAATTTAAATAACAAAAATTGAGACATATCAGAATTAAGTGGCATTTTGTATTAAACAAACATAACAAATATCAACAAATAACATTATTTCATTGCTGAAGAGCATATTTTCTACTCAACAGCACATGGAAGCTTCTAAAAAATAAACGACATACTGGAATACAAAACATGCCTGTACAAATATAGGAAGATTGAAATAATTTCTCTTTGTACAATATACAATAAAACATAAAATTGATGGCAAGTAAAACTCTACTAAATGTGTACCCTCATGGAGAGTAAACAACTTGTTATTGAATGATTATTTCAAAGGAGAAATTGGGACAGAAATTATTCTAGAAACTACATAACACCACACCGTGAATCCTCTGAGACACATTAAATATAATGCTACTGTGGCAGTTGAAAACTTAAGTGCCTATATTAAAAATTCATAATGTATAAATAGTAATGGTACATTAAAGTTTGTGTGTGTGTGTGTGTGTTTGTATGTATGTTAGAGAAAGTTAGGTCTCTTTGTCTCTTGAGGTAACAACACTCCCCATCAGCTACATAGACTAACAAATCCCCAGTGCCAGGCACTAGAAACCTGCTTTTAGTGTTTGTCTATGAAGTTCAAGAGATTTCGAAAATTTTCAAATATTGACTATTGGTGTAAACCCTTGGTTGCCTCTCAGAAACTGAAAGTAAGCCCCTATTGCTGAGATACTGTGTACTTAGGATATAAACTTGTATGACTCAAGCTGTATCTGAGCTGAGCATCTTGCTTACATGTTGTCTTAGGTAGGATTTTTATTGCTGTGAACAGACACCATGACCACAAAAACTCTCATTAAAAATACATTTAATTGGATGGCTTACAATTTAGAAGTTCAACCCATTATCATCACAGTGGGACATAGTGGTGTGCAGGCAGACATGGTACTAGGGAAGGAGCTGCAAGTCTTACTTCTTGACTAAAAGGAAACAGGAAGTAAACTGAGACATTTAGAGTTGCTTGAGCATATATGAAGATTCAAAGCCTTCTTCCAAAGTGAAACACTTCCTCCACCAAAGCCACACCTTCTAATAGTGCCACTCCCTCTGAGAATATGGGGGTTCATTACATTAAAATTACCACAAATGATATGGAAAATTCTAGCTTTCAAGAGAAGGAAGTAAATAATAGTCCCACCAAACTTCAGCACATACAAACCACAACAATGAAGAGCATAAAATTTATCTGTAAAGATGCAATAAGTGACATTCACACAGTGGTGGTAACCAGAAATCTTATCAGTAGAATAAAGGCCTACTTTACAGAAGGCAAATCATACTTGATACTAGAAACCCAGCCTAGTTTCTGTGACTAGTAGGGTTGTGGATCTTGCATAAGAATCTCACTTTCTAGACCAATATAATTCCTAAAAGATTCTAAATCTTAACTTTTTCTCCATAGGGTTGCTGTAACTACCAATCCCCATCAAAGAAGGTTTTCTTTTCAAAAATTTTGCCAATCATCAAAAACTACAATTAGATACCATTCAGAGATCAGTGGATCATGGATTTATCAAGGAATATCACAAAAATGAGATTGGAAAGAATGTAGGAAAGAATGAACTTGGTTAGGAAACAAGCCTTACTAGCATAATCAAAACCAGAAGAATATCAATATAGATAGATATGCTATCTTGGAAGGAGAAAATTTTTATGGGATTCTACCCCTAGATAAAGAACTACAGGTAACTAATGACTGTTTAGAGAGGGAAAACTATACATATCCGCAAAGAATCCCTTTTAGGCTGTCCAATAAAGTGTGACCATCTTTGAAATAATATACAACAAAGGAATAAATGTTCAACAGTTGTAGTTTATACAATTTGCATGTGTGTACATGTATATGTGTATTTAAATGAATAACGATCAAAGAATAAGAAGCTATCAATTTGAGAGTAAAGGGAGCATGGAGGAGTTTAGAGATATGGTACCTTGAAGGTGCTAGAAAGAGAAAGTAAAGGGAGAATGTGTTTAGTATTATATAATTTAAATGTATACATAAAAATACGGATAAAAGAATTTATATGTAATTTCATAATCTCTCATAGCAAACCTCTTTTCATTTTTTATAAAACAATGTCTTAAAAAAGATAAGTGATATCATTACCACTGAAAAAAATAATGCCCCTTTATAAAACATAAATGTAATGTACAAATAGATTATCTCATAGCTAACCCAATTCTTTCTATTTTCTAGACCCAAACTGATTTATTGAAAGTCACTAGATTATATGCTTTACGCTAACTAGGTTACTTGAAGAATCTATATGCACTTCCAGAAAAGCAGATTTCTTAACTTATGGTGTTTTGTGAATGTTTTTAGTATCAGTCACAGCTCTTGAATATTCTATTTTTATCTATCATGTGCAGGATTCAAAAACCAATGGAATTATGTAATCTGTTTCCCCTAATTCCAAGAGGAAGCCAGCAATAGTTTTCTCTACTTTATTTCAGAAGCTTCAGTATGGTTGACTAAACAGAAACTGAATTGATCTCAAGAGTGCAGTTAGATTCTACAGTTGAATATTCTAGATACTTAGTGGTTGCAAAAAAAAATCAAACCTAAGTTCTTGTTAAAATATATATATATATATAAAGATACATTACCATGCACTTTGACCTACCTTAAATATTACTGGAAAACAGGACTGCAAAGAGTCAAGGATTGAATAGTTTCCACAAACTAAATTGACTGAGTTAAAGAGGCCTCAAGTTTATTTGGTGATGCACAACTAAGCAAATTTAAGCATAAAAGAGATTTAGGCAAGAGTATGGGTGAGGAATGAGTCATTTTCTTTAAGAGAGTGGCCATAGGGAGTTTGATTATGCTCCAATAAGTAAATGAACAGCATGAATGAGCTTTTTTTGTAAATGGGAAGATCACAAGAGTGGGTATGAAACTGAGAGGACTGATAACTGAGTTTGGTGGTGTGCATGATGTAAGATTACCAAATAATAAATTAAAAAAAATGAAAAAAAGAGCTTTAGTTTACTAAAAATTTGGATAATTATTATAAATATATAAAGATTAGGGTAGACACACTAAAAATGTTTTTGTTTTTATTTTTAAATGAAAATTTGTGCATTAATTTTTAATATATATTTTTATTGAAAATACAATTACATTATTCCAGCTTTCCTCTTCAGCTTTACCATGTACTTCTGCTCCCTCACAAATTTATATCCCTTCTTTAATTATGGTTAATATATAAATAAATAAATATGTAAACATATGAATACAATTTGATCAGTCCATTTATTGCTGTTTGTTATATCTATGGTTTCAAGGCTATCCACTTGTAATTGGGTAATTCCTTAGGTATTTCTGAATATAATACTGGTGTGTTTGTTTTTTTAGACTCAAACAATGAACTAGCTTATCAAAATACAATGTTTAAAAAATATGTATAAAACTGCTGGTTTAACTCAACAAGTATGTTTTCAAATTCTACAAGCTAAATTTCACTCTTGAAATAAGTTGTAAAATATTTTGTTTACATCTTTGCATTCCTAAGAATTTATTTTAAACAGATAAAGAAATATTTTAAATTGCTGACTTGAATTTGTGCAAATGTAATCTGTAGCTAAATTGTACATATTCAGATAAGTGGAAAAATATATCCCATGGCATTGAATCTTCCACTTTATATTATTAGTCCCTTCAACTGCTAAAGTATAATTGTCTGCTTAATAGATATTTATGTTATATTCCTATACAACTTTGGACTATGTTACTAATTAATATCTCATACCTTGTCAAAGTAATAATATTTTTTAAAGGAATACATACTAAGCAACATTTTACTGAAAAGAAAAATATGTTGCAAACAGGAATACATAATAACACAAGAGATTTCAATTACATTGTTGTGGGAATTTGGAAGCGTTCTGCTAAGTAACACGGGAAATTAACAATGACTAGATAAACACAGAGCTGTTTATATTGAACAGCAGCCTGAGAGTATGGGAAGGCAGGGCAAAGCACTGAACCTGTGTAATTTTTTCATTTGTATGAGTATGGACCCTGGCCTGGGATGCCCCCTGGGCTGGGCACCTATGGGATCGAAGGCTTTGGTTGCAGAGAAGTCTGTGGAATGTTGATCATCTGAGGGGGAACAAATGGTGGCACCATTCCAGGCATTGCAAACAGTTTTGGTCTGGCTAAGTAATGTGATAGGTGAAATGGCATAGGCTTGCTAGTTGCTGAGTAATATCCAACTGCTCTCTTAAATAGAATGACTTTGTCATCTGTTCTAGACTGTGAATGCTGAAAAACATTCTTAGCTATGGGATCCACGTCAGAGGTATTGTGAATATTGTGGACATAGTCAGCTCGGACTTTGATCACTACATCACAGGGTGGCAAGACCAGCTGGTGAGCTCAGACCTTAAGTGAGGTGAGTGGAAGTTCTGGACTCAGTTATCTCCAGTGAAATGGGGATGGCAGAGTGTGGTTTTCAGCTAAATAAACAACAAAATTGAAGAGGATGCTATTTGTGTGCTCAGTCATTTAATATTTGGTGGGCTAAATTTAGATGTTGTTTCTTTTAACTTTTAAAATACATGACAAGTAGCTACTGTTGGTATCGTGCATGAGAAGGGACACACACTCACACTACCAAGGCCACATGAGGGTTTATTTAAGAGAGTTCCCAGGCAGGTACAGAAACAGTGAAGCAGGACAAGAGAAGACAGTGACCAAAACATGGCATCTCTTTTTAATAGAAGGGGTGTGCACCGGTTTATATAGTCATGTTTAGGGCGTGCCTCCGTAGGAGAGGTGCATCCCAATCAGAGTCATGTTGGCTCAACCACGTGGAGTGCCAGGAATACTTACAACTACTAATAAAAACTTTAATGTAAGAAAACCAATAAAATTAATCAGATTCAGTTTAGAATATTGATAGTTATAAAATATACCTTTTATTTTTAATTTATAATATATTCTCTAAATAATAAAGATTGTATTAATGGTTTTAAAATAGATTTCTCATTCTAAAATAAAACAATAAATGCAAAATATGCAAAATTTAATTTAATAACTTGGTCAAAGTGCTAATGTCCTATCTTTCCTTTATACAGAAACATAGTAATAAACAATTATAAATAAAAAGGATGAGATGTTCACATTCACTTTTGTTTCTCAGATTCTATGAATTATAAAAATCACTACATGTTCTAATCAACTGGTATGGTCTATATCATCTTATCAATAAACCTTTATGTTCCTTAGTCTAAAATTTGAATTAACTGACAAAGAAATACTGGGTTTATTTTATTTTGTTTTAATCAAGTATCTTTAAGTTTTGATTGACATTTTGAAAACAAACAGCCTGCATATTTGAAATGGACAGAAGGGAAGTGAATAGGAAAACTTTGAGGGTGGGAGTAAATATTGTGATGTATTGAATATGTGAATTATACTGAAGAGTTCACGCAATGCTGAAATTTTATTTTCCTTCTTATTGTGTGAGCTCAAATTCATTGCTGCATATCAATAGCTCTGTGTTGTTTTTAATTTTTGATAGACAGTCATAATTAGACTCTAAAATTACCTCTAAACTCAACTACAAAATACTGATCATTAAATAAGAATAGAGAAGTACTTATTATTTTTTCTTTTTATCCATCACTCATTAGTAAACTCTTCAGTGCTATTGTAGTAAATAGAACAGCTTTATGATTCTCATGCATATGATCTTGACCTGACACTATGAGATATAAATCATATTCAAACTAATCTTGAATTTAACATGCTGATCAGTAAAATTTTTTATGCATTTTGCAATCAGTGAGAGTTAGCATGCACATTCATTTAAAATTTTCTTAAGGAGTATCTTTTTATTTCCAAGTGATTTTCAGTTTTGCAGGGAAACACTTTGTGAGATCAATTTGTGGCTAATGCCACTCTGTGGATGTGATCCCACTGAGAAGTGCTCTTCCTAACTTCTGCGGGTTGTGTTCCAACTTAGTTTAAGCGACTTTTCGGGGACAAACTCCAGCTGATTCCACTGTTCTTTCCTCTCTTCCCTTTTTTTGTAATCTTGACCCAAAAACTATTTTAAGTGATATCTGATTTGGCTTCCTGATGTGCTCAAATGTTCACTGACAAAGGGTTTTTGAAAGAATATGTGACTTTCTCTTTCTTTTCTTGAATTCAGTTTCTGATGTTGATATTAATGTGAAAGGGTCATCCACAAAGAGACAAAGGACACTCATGTTGCAAGGCTTCTCAGCTCTGCTCCTTTATCTCAGTTGGTGAACTCCAATCCAATGGGATCAAATATCTTCTATCACCTCCTTCCAACATCAGCATCGTATCATCATTGGCCTTTAGGCTGTGAGAATTATTCCAAAGGTGTTTCTCTCTCTGTGTAGTCAATCTATTGAAAGCTATAGAACTGTGGGTTTGTAGGGCTGAAGGGCATGTTCAGAGGTCAGACTGTCCAACCCCCTTATTTATAGAGTCAGGAAAGAGAGGCCTGTAATGAGTAGGTTATTTGTTCATAGACAAGGATATAAAAATGGACAAGAAATCAGCATTTCTGATTATAGTCTCTTCAGGAATATAATTCTACACTTAAGTTCAGACAGTTTTCTCATGCTTCCTTAGTTACTGCCCTTAACAAGCCTTGTTCAGATTAAAAAATGAAATAGATAACAAGCTTTTTAAATAAAACACTCATGATTCAGAGTACCAAATAACCAAGAATCAAAGTATAACAGAATTACTAAGTTTCATTGAGAATGTAACACTGAAAATCTATTTTTCATATCTAAGAAAAATGATAGTGGAATTTATAAAAACAGTGACAGAGTGAAAATACACAAAAAGGTACCAAATATTTCATTGTGAAAAGAGTGGAGTATCACATTCAACCTATGCTATATACCACAGTTAGATTTATAGCCAACATAATTTTATAAGTAGACTTTGACATTTTGAATTACCAAAAGGCTGTAATGAAATAAAAATAAAGATTTTTCAATTGTTAATTTTTTAAAGACAAAAGCAAACCTGGAAACAATGAATTATCAAAGTCACATAATGGCACTTGATATATCAGATTTGATGGGGACTTATACACTGAAGCAAACCCTTTTTTAATGAATAACATTCTAATTTCCCCCTTTTAGGTATAATAACATAATGGAGAATAGATATGTAATGTCACAGACATACCTGTTTCAAAGAAGGCAAAAGTATTACGAAGTTTTACATGTTAGTAGAGAAGAAGTCTGAAAATCAACAAAGGCTTGTTAGCACATTCTGTTCCTCAATGTACTGCAAAGAATAAAATTTCACTCAGCATCATGCTGAATCAACCACCTCTGATAGAAGTTGAAAGACACTAAATCTTGACTTATGTACTTTCTAATACAACCTACTTTATTTAATGGCTTCTTAAGCTTTTCTCTAATGTTATATTTTGTTCTCTAACTTGTGAAAATATAATTTTCATTTGTGTATTTCCATCATGTACCTATTTTTTCTATAAATTTCACATGAAACACCATGAACAGTAAGTTAAAAAAAAAAAACTATAACTATTTTCTGACACATTACAACGTCTTTCACATTTTGGCAAATTTCAACTAACCAATTACAAGAACGCTGTTTATAATTTGTATTTGCAGACCCAACAAGATAGATTGTCATCACTGTTAAACTATACATATTTGCTAATACCACTTTCCTTTTCCTTCTGGACATTTATTTTTTCTTGTTTCATAATAGTAAGTTCTTGCAAGATATACACGTGAATATAGCATGCTCTCATAGCTGTGTCTCTGTTTTATGTGAAAGTTTATAATAGAAAAGCATTAGCTCTGAAACTCTAGTTGTATGTCATTAACTATGGCTTAATTTATTGAAAAATATCTATAACATTAGGACTTTTGGGAATTGTTGCATATAAAATATACCAAGTTTATAAGTACATTGTTGATGTTTTGTTTTCTACTGAGAAAATAAAAGAAAATAAAATCTTGAATTCCAAAATGTTATTGCTATTTCAAAATGATACAAATGGCACAATACAAACAGCACACTAACATGTTTCTGATAACTTTAGATTCAGCTTTGTAGAATGTTATGGAATGATTGAAATCTTTGGGAAAAGAAGAACACCATTGGGATGGGACGATATTAATTTTGATTAATGTGGAGACATCTTATGAAAATCAGTGACCCACTCAAGTCTTCTTCATGCTATAAGTTAGATATGAAAGGTTGGGATTATAACACCTGTGTAATTGGACTAAAAATGCATATGAATGGTGGTAAAGAAAGAGGTCATATTTCCATGCAAATGCAAGTTTATATGAACTAATAGTAGTCTTTCCCTAAAGAGATTTTTGAAGTCACGCCCCCTTCCATTTATCTACTATGCACATGCTTCTCACCAGAGATTGCATAATAATCTCTAGTTTATGTGAAAATACATTTTCCTGATGATGTTCAAGTAGACAACATAGTGTCCTGCTTCTGTATGGCATTGCTTTCAGACTTTGAAAGAGCTTTCATGCTTCATTAAATATGTGATTTGTATTCTTGCTTCTAAATTTTCATATTAAAATTCATAATAAATTTATTTTCAAACTAATGTTTTATAAGTAAAGTGCAATGGGGCAATCTAATAGTTATGAAGGAGGTGCACACAACGTTCTTAGAACCCCACTACTTCCGGTCATGCCTTTTACACAATATGTTTATTTGTTTCTAAAATCACAGAAAACCAGTGGATTCACAATGCTGAAAAGCTCAGTAAGACAGATAAGACAGTTATGTCTATGACTATATAAACTGATGAACACTAAGCCCTAAGAAATGTTTGTTCTAATGCCCTTAATTTGTAACTTGTTTCACACTTGAACATGGTAGTGTGATTCTAAGAAATATGATAACTGAGAAACTGTTGCTTTATTTCTTACTAATCCTACTTATACTGAAAGAGATGGTGGAGAGGGACTTAAAAATGTGTATAGTCTCCCCCAAATCTTTTCTCATCACTTTTCTCTTGATTATTTGTAACCCAGATGTGTAAATCATTGGTACAATGCTGTATAGAACAGTTAGTGCAATAAAAATGCAGTTAAGGTTTGGGACATTTTTGTTATTATTGGTATAAAATGAGAAAGTAGGTTTCAGTAGAATCAAACAATGAAATACTAATTATTTAACTTCAATGTTCTCATGTGTCTTAACCATTCTTGATATTGTATTTGAGGGTGGCATTTAAATACAAAAATGAGTGGGGCTGGAGAGATGTTTCAGAGGTTAAGAGTACTGACTGTTCTTCCAGGGGTCCTTAGTTCAATTCCCAGCAAGCACATAGTGGCTCACAACTATCTATTATATGATCTGGTACGTTCTTCTGTATACTGTATAAATAATAAATAAATAAATATTAAAAATTACACTGGTGTAAAATATAAAAATGAACAATAACTAGTAGATATTGTATAATTTTTAGGTTTATATTAAATTGTATAAAAATATATGTCAAGACAAAGACAGAGAACCATAAAATTTACGTTTTAGTAGTTTGTGCTACTTTTTATAAACTTCTGAACTGAGGATAGAGCAATCACAGTAGTATATATAATCCTTTTGGATATATGCCCTTATGTATCTAAATATCTTCCATCTCACAGCTTCTGGAAGTACTATCCTATTACTAAATACTCATCCTTATGGTCACACATTTTAGCTCTCGTGTCACATTTAAAAATTTATTTTTAACAGACAAAAACTAATATATTTAAGGTTGATAAACATGAAGAAAAAAAGTGGATGCTGGCCAAAGTGGATCCCAGCCCCAAATGAAAAGACTATAACAGACCACTGTGAAAAAACTCCCTATTTTATGTCAATTTATACATTTTTGAAGATTGTACATATATACAAATATGTAGATATGCAGCACATACCTTCTCATTCTAAAAACTTAGTAATTACTTTAATGTTGATCTATTCTTAAAACTTGACAAGACATTTTGTAAAGGGGATGGAGGGTGAACGCTGATGGAGAAAATTCATCTTGAATACCTAAGATGTACAGTAATAAAAATATTGACATATCCATTACTGTGCTCCTTGTTGTGTGAAGGAGAGCTCTCGTAGCCATATCGGTTGCTGTCTTATGAATACATGTCTATTACCCATAAAAACAAGCACAGTGGCCTTACAAACACTGAACATAAACTTTTTTCTTGCTTATATGAAATTGAATATATAGGATCTAATAGCCAGGACTATTCTAGGAAGAATGAGATCTGCACACATGTAATTTTTTAATCTATTACATTTTTCTAAATAATGTCTTGTGTCTAACTATGGAAAAAGAAAGACATGAACATATGAAGCACCTATGAAGTGGAAGTTCAAGCACTGCATTAAAAGAAAAACATCTTGAAACATGTTTTCAACATTTCCCATTGAGTTACTTTAGTGACAGTTGTACAGAAGACAGTCTAAATGATTCCATTTATATCATAGTTGTTGCTCAGTATAATGCTTTAAACACATATAACAGACATTATTAAAAAATTCTGAAAAAAAATTCTGAGTTCAAAATATTTAAAAGTATTAAATAACTAATTCTCCTTCATCAACAATGATTTTCTAGATGATTTTCCTCTTTAATTTTTATGCTGGTTATCACATCCAGTATCCTTCACATGCCAAACAAGCACCACACTCTAGGATGCACTCACAAAACTAAGAAAAAGTTTTGATTATATACATATTCTTTCAAGCATCATATTTTTCAATATCATTGTAACTCTTCATTTTATTCTGCAGGCAAAAAATATTCTACATATTGAAGAGAAGCTGTTAAAAATAACATGAACCTATTTTTAGGTTAAAATTCAGAAATTCATCTTAGACTTTAAAAAGGCACAGTGTCTTAGGCAAAATTAGTTTGTTAGTTTTTTTCTATATAATGAAAATTGACAGCAAAGAGCCTTCTCTGTTCCCTACCACCATGACTGTGATGTGTTTTTCCCAATAACTAACTCTATTAGCTATATGCTTACTTCATATCTATTAACAGAAAAAGACTATATTGACTACAATGAAATACAAGACACTCTCATCTACTCTTTTCTGCTTATGCTGACAGTTGTAAAAACTTGTTGTTGTCATAGGCAGAGACAACTCTACAGGCACACAGGGAACAGATGTGTGCTATAATAATAACAAGGTGCCACTTTTTAAAAATACTTTTCAGCTTAGAGCTACATTTAAACCTTCAGGTACAGTTCATGAAACTCATAACGTGGGAGAGTGAGTACTGGTGGTGTCTTTGAGAGTCTCCCGGGGAAGAGACTCTGAGATATTGTTATCATTATCACCATCTTGCTAACTGAATCACAGTTACAGCGCTGGTTATTACACCTAAGGGAATGACTTACTACCCTCTAGGTTGAAATAAAGAATACAATAAGATTCTTCTATTGTAGAAAGGTAGTACAAATTTCTGGACACAAGAAAGAGAGGACACTTTATTCAGTTTCAATCCTGTAAAAATAGAGACTTAAATTATTCTGAATATCTAGCCCTCAAGAGGCCCATATAAGCGCACTAAGCACACATTTCAAACAAACTGAATGTGGGTGGACAGTCTATCTCAACTTAAACTCATTCAGTCTTCTAAGTATGTATTGTCTTATTTTTATAGAAATATGGAAAAAAACCAAAACGATAAAGGCAAGAAGATTTTATACAAAAGCCAGGATAAATTCTGAAGTGAAAGGACATTATTGTGAAGATTGCAGTGTACTTTATCTCTGGGTTAAGCTGTAAAGTTGTAAGATGCCATTGGAGTAATTCAATCTAATAAAGGGAAAGTAATATCGATGAAAACGGCTTTCATTTTTATTGACTCATAAACATTAGAGTGTAAATGTGTAGACTTCTTTTCACACCCTGTAGATAGAATGAGTGTTGTAGCATTAGTGTCTGGGGAAGAAAAGTAAATTGCATGTTACATTCGAACCTGAAACATAAAGCGGTCACCGCGCTTTGATGATGAAAAGTTGAAGGTTGGCAATGTGTTTTGCTCACAAGTTGCATTTTTCCCCATTTGCCTGTTGTAAATGATTTCATTTCTTCTTTGTATTACTTCTTTCTAATTTTAATCCCAATATAATGTAAGGATTACTATGTGAATGTTTTTATATTTACTTAATGCAAATGTAGAATGGTTAAAAAATAGTTGGTTTTGCTCATGTGGCAACTTATGAAATTGTCACAGTTTGAAAGTCGTTAAAAGACAAACATGTCACTGGAGGTATTTTATTATTCAATTTACAAAATATTAAATTAATTATACATTTAAAATGTTTTAAAGGGTTCAGGAAGGTGTCATACCTATGATGTTGCACTTGTAACGTTGATGACCTAAATGAGCCTGGGTTGCATAGGGAGATGTTTCTTAAACAAACAATAACAAAAAAATAACAATAATAATAACTTGACAAGATCTGGGCTTTTAAACAATAATTAAAATAAATAATTTTGAGAAGAGAGTAGATGACATTGTGAGTGACAGTTTGGGCTTCCTGTGAAACCTGGGATGACATGTGATGGTGCTTGAAACCTAGCTCAGCATGCCAGGGCCTGGGATTTGCATTTTGGAAAAATAATGAGAAACAATGGGAGGAGCTAATGCCTTACCTTTGAACCTTCCATGTTTTGTATTAGTTTATGTGATTCCACTGAAGACATAAATCTTCAACATAGAGATTGTGTCAAGACAACATTCTCTTCTCCCTGCAGGTGCTAACAATGAGTAAGATCTTGGAATTTAGAACACCATAGAAGTCATAGAAATACAATTAAACATTGCTACTATTACATCATAATAGAATCTGTTCTGGGGAACATGGATTTCACTTCCAAATAACAGTATTTAAAACAAAAATATATCAATTTTGTCAAATTTAATTTTCCTTCATATTAATATATAAGCTATCAGCCAAGATTGGTTGGATTTATATTGTGTTATTCTCTAATTATATCTGTAAGTTGCTAATATTATTGGCAAGCGATGATAGTCATAGTGCTTCATATTAAATCAAGACCTCTGTTTTAATTCAGGACTGATTAGAAAAATGTTTTCTGCTCAGCAGTAACAAAAATTATATCCTAAATTTCACAGACAAATGGATGGATTTGGAGAATATCCTCCTGATTGAGGCATCACAAACCCAGAAAGAGAAGCAGGGGATATACTCACTCATTAGTGAACTTTTTTTTTTTTTTTGAAGACGTCATTGTATGCAAAAGCTCAAGGCTGGAACATAGCTAAATGACACAGTGCTTCACTTCTGCATTGAGGGCCTCTGGCAGTGGTGTGGGTGAGGAAGGTCTCGTTTTTGTTTTTAGGGGCTGGCCACAGGGTGTTTATTTATGCTCCAGGAAATAAATGAGCAGCATGAATGGGCAAAAAAAGAAAAATGTTTTCTGTTGATCTTTTATAGATATGAGTAGTTTTTTTGCTTTCAAAGTTGTCAAGTGAATTTGGAATTTGATATTTTCCCATATTCATATATACAATTTTTTTCTAATAGTTTTGAAACACTAATCAAATATTTCTATCGTATGAGTAAAAAATAGGGAGTTATCAGTTGCATGAACATAAATTTAACTCTCATTGAGAGTTTTGTTATCAAGCAATAAATGAAAATCAAGAAGTTAGAGAACATGTGCCGAAATAATTAAAAGTTGATAGCCAGCATATGTCAATACCGCAAATAGTTCACCTGGTAAGAAGAGATAGGCATGTGGTTGTTAGACAGAACCGTTTAGACTGTAAACAATGTAGCCTTTACATTTCTGCAATTTGCACTTCATTAAAAAATATTAATGATTAAATTGCTTTAAATTTTGCAGTATGCTTTTCACTCATATAATTATGAATCTGACTGAAGCTTTATGTAAGTCATATTCTCCCTGAGAATTCAATAATACACTATAGACAATTAATTACTTTTTAAAATGCTAACGTGAGTGTATTATATAAAGTAATCAATTATTAATATACTTATAATATATTACAACTATAACATATCTAATTAAAATTCAATGCATAAACATGAGATTTATTTCACTAATTTGAAATTCTTTAGAAAGTCTTAATATCTGTCAATTGTTTGAAAATTTAATAGTAAAATTATGTATAAAATACATTTCATAAATATTGCTTAATATGTATTATATATTACATAACATGTCACATACATACATGTATACATACTATACACAGGGACAAACATATATTATAAGCCACTTGATATTTTTAGCAGTTACAAAACTTATAATTTTAATCATTTAATATGGTTTGCATTTTCTAAGTTGTGTTATTATGCTTGCTTTATAAGTTATTGAAGATCCAAATGTTGCTTTGTCCTGTGTTGTAAATGCAATGCTTATATTAGGTAATTCAAATATACTTGTTCTTTTGAAGCCATATAGTCGCTTGTAAAATTATACATTCAATGTTGGCTTGAGCCATTAAGTTTGAGAGTGCTATCTTATTGAAAGCCATTATTGTAATAAGTGGATATTATCCTATCATTTCCATCCCTAAATAGAGGATGCCATTACAAGGATTTTCCAATGGGTGGTTTAAAGAAAAAAAATTGATTATTTTGTTTGAAGAAAATACAGATGAATTTGAATTCCCATGTGACAGACAGTGCTGATGTGTAAAATTGTTTCTTGCTTTTGCTATATTTGGGATTCTCTTTAGATTTAAAAGAGAAAGCAATTTTCAAAACTAAAGTTAAATATATTACCACAGTAATAGGTATGTGTAGTGATTGTTAGACCATTATGAAATAGTGATTTCTGTCCTTAACATCATTCAGAGATAAAAGTAAATTGCAAGAAATGATTTTAATATTTCTTTTCATACCTCTTGTAACTTAAAAAAAGACCCTAACATAATTTTATAGTTATTATTAAGAAATATTATGTGTTCTGTTTAATTTAAAAGTTATGTTAATTTTTCTTAACTTGAAGATATTAGTCATATGAATAGGTTTTCATGTATAGTATAGTATAACAGTATAGACTGTTATGTAAATTATATGTAATGGGAAAACAAAAAGTGATCTCTTATATAAGCAATTCAAGTTTAACCGATTTCATCTTTTCAAATTCTCTTTTCTTAGACTTTCAGAAGTGTGTAGGCTAAGCAGGTATATGAACAGACATTGTGTCCAGAATGTACACAAAATGTCAGCAAACCTTTTGAGCTCAGTTGAAACAAGCTTTCAAATTCTTGTTACTGTAATGCAAATAACACACTCTGAAGCCAATATTTCTCCCAAATAGAATTGGTATTAGTGATGGAGACAGGATCTAACAGAGATCAAGTGTGTACACACAAACACAGACCATGACCAAATATACAGAAGAATATTATTTAACACTAAAAAGCTTCTTCATTGCAAGAATTTTCATTATTTTCTAAAGTAACTTAAATTGTGTGGATCTACACTGTACATAAAATATAAACATAGATTATTCATAAGAGAATTGAGGTTCAAAAGAAACAAATATCCCTGGACTTTTTTAAAATTTATTTACAGGGAATTTTACTTAGGGAATTTTAAAATTTATATACAGACATATAGCAAAAGTAACATGTTCACTAAATAAAACAAGCAATTTTAGTCCTTTAGTATTGGTTATTAGAATATCATGTTCATGGTTTTCTTTGTTATCTATGTTTTTCAATTCATAGTTGTAAATAAAAATGTCCACAGTTGAACTCCCCCCGCCTCAGCTCACACACATGCATGTTCTGTGTGTGCGCATTAATTTTATTTAACATTTTATTTAAGCCATTTTGCTCAGACTTCATATTGTGGATGGGTTTAGTCCTGCCTGAACTTGATATGCAGACTATATTGACTCCCCATGGGAGTCCTTATTCTTTGTGAAAAGTGGATGGGGAATAGTAGGAGGAGGGGAGGGAAGTGGAACTGTGGTTGGTATTAAAATTAAAAAAAAAAAAACCTTTTAAATTAAATAAAATTGTGATACACAAAAATAGAGAAAAAATTAACAGCCTCTACTCAGCAATGTTAAAGGTTTTTTACTGTTAAAAGAAGGTGAAAACTCTATAATCCAGGCTTAAGAACTGGTACTGTTCTATCATTACTAAAAATAACAAAAGCTCATGTATTTCTAAGTAATGGGTTGCCGTGAAAGCTATTTTGGGGAGTGTAGGTCACATGTTTCCTTAACAAAATTAATTCTTGTTATTTTTTTTTTAAAAAAAACTAATTAATTAGAATTCTGAAAGCCTTTTTCAACCAGCCTTTGAAGGAGTCATACAGCACTTGTCAGTATTTTTAAGCTATTCTAAAATCTTCACTGGTACCCGCACAATACAGTAGTAAGTTGTTTCTGGATACTAGGTTTATGAACATCACTTTCAACCAGTATTCATCAGGAAGAACATTATTTTCTCATTCTAAAACATCGTTATATGTCTTTAGGAATTTGTTCTTGTGCAATAATGGCTTTAGTGTAAAATTTATGAATTGCTTCTAATGCCATTGTCTTAGATTTACATGAGTGCTTCTGAAGTGTTTCCTCTTACTACTTAATCTCAAAGTCCACCCTTGTCAGATGATTGGTCTTTAAACTGGTATCACACTACTTTATCTCCAAGATTTTATTTGACTCTTTCTCATTTTTATTAATGCAAGTCTTGATATGAATTATAGGTGACAATATACTTATTTGAAATGTCAAATTATAAAGAATATTTGCCTAATACGTTGCTTTTAATTTTTAAAATAAAAATTTAAAATGAAAACATAAATAATATATAACATTACTATAATTTTACCTAAAAAGGAATTTTAGTAGATATAACCACAATTAATTATTCAATAATCATTTACTTATGTATTTAAATATAAAAACCTATATCTGAAATGGAAGTGATTATTACATTAATAAAATCCAAATGTTATTTGACATGCTAGCTCAAAATAAAAGCTTCCCTACATACTGAGAGATGGAGCATTCAGGGGAAAGTTAGTGTTTCTTGATCTCTGTGTTTTCAACTGAAACATCATTCTCTCTTTATCTCACCTTTGTGGAATCAAAATTGAGAACTCAACAAGGAAGAAAAGTGTGATAGTGTTAAGTTTTTTCTTGAAATCTTATTAAATTCTGAGAGAAAACAGGATTGAAAATGCTCATTTCCAATTTGTCATATTGCTACTAGTGAATTTAGTGTTGACAAAGTAAAATGAGAAATTAACAAATAGAATAATATACATCTAAATTGTGCTTTGTGTAAATTAACTATCTTGTATTGATTCTGTTTCTATTTTTATTTATTTATTTATGTTAAATTTTAAAAATTAACTTTTCTTTTTTTGTTCTGTTTTGTGTGTGTGTGTGTGTGTTTTAAATCACTTTACTCACCCATCATCTATCAATGAAAAAAGAATGTTTTTGCTTGAAGTCCAATAATGAGTAAGTGCAAATTTTTCATCTGTGTAGATTAAAGTAGCCATTTCTTTCTTCACAATATGAATATAATGTACAAATATATCAAAGTACTAATCATAAGTTTATATCATAGTAGAACATTACTAACTATAAACCACAAAGCACTATAACTAGAGATAGAGGAGCACATTTGTAAGCATGTATTATGTGTACTTGTTTTACAGCTGACTGTGGGCTGGCAGCATAATATGAATGTATTTTGTGGTATAAAACTAAACTAGCTAAACATGCCCAAGCTGCAAACCACAACCACTAAACAGCTTGGGATCAGAAACACTCTGGACTGACCCTTTGGATCCCACTACACCTATAGGAACAGCTGACTCACTCTTCAGGGAGGGGGGACAAAACTGGATATACCAGGAGGGGAGACTGAACTAAGCTTTATTGGATCAGTGGGACCATGGGACTTTCTGCAGCCTGCCCAGGGAGGGGATTGGGAATTGTAGAGAAAGAAAAAATGACCTGATGTAGTGGGAGGGGGAAGGGACCTTGAATGGGGATATACAGGGATAGGAAAAAAAATCCAGAGGGAAAGCTGAACACAAAGTAATTTTATGTGTAGCAAATTATTTGCATTATCACCCTTGATAAGTCATGCTTATGATTTTTATTTTCTTTATAGTTATTGTTAACTTATCAGCATTTTAAATTCAATTTACTGTTTTTCTTGATAA
>PVIH01024693.1:0-22241 GCA_004025045.1 Sigmodon hispidus | reverse complement strand
CTCCCCCTCTCCCCCTCTCCCGATGCCCGTGACCCTTTGCTCTTTGTTTTCCTACACTCCTGGCCTCTTAGGAACTCATCTGTTTGCATGCTTTTAAGCTTCTAATTGCCGAATGGAAATTTCCCACCCACCATTCTTCAGAGCCGCTATCTCACCCTTTCTACAGCCAGCTAAGTGGTCCTCGAACACCTCACATCAGGATGGCTGAAAAGCATCTTTTTCCATAGGGCATAGGGTGAAGCTTTCCTCACTGACTTCCCTATCTTATTATTGTCACTCAATTCTTCTAGTTGGTTAATTATCAGTTAATCCTGCAAAAGTGAGCACACATGAAGACCCGGCACGTGGCTCGGTAATAGAAGTACTTGCCTGAGTATACACAATACTAGCACAAAAAAAAAAGCCCACTGCAAGCCAAATGCCATAAAATTTGCCTGGAAATGTCAGTACTAGTAAAGCTGAATCGAGAGGAGTATGAGTTCAAAACCCGTCTGAGCTACAGAGACAGACACAGAGCAAAATACTTGTATGAGAAAGCTGTAAGAGAATGTAATAATAAGGATTCTCTCAAACTGCACTTTTTCCTCAGGTGCACAGCCTGTCAAATGGAAGTCTATGCTAGAATCTAGGGCCATTGGAACTGGTGTCTTTGGGGTTTCTGATGGTGCGTTGTGGTGGTGGTGATGGTGTGGTGGGTGATGGTGGGTAGTGGTGGTGGTTGGTGATGGTGGTGGATGGTGATGGTGGTGATGATGGTGGGTTGGTGGTGTGGTAGTGGTAGGTGGTAGTGGTGGTGAGTGGCGGGGTGGGTGGTAGTAGTGGTGGGTTGGTGGTGTGGTGGTGGTGGTGGTGGTGGTGGTGGTGGTAGGTGGTGGCGATGGGTGGGGAGTGATATTGTGTTTTGAGACTGGGTCTCTTGTAACCCAAGCTGGCCTCAAACTCACAACATGGCCAAGGATGACCCGAACTCCTGATCCTTCTGCATCCATTTCCCAATTGCTGGCAAGTCTAGTGTGTTTTTCCCTCCGGCTGCTTCATATCGCCCCTTGCAATCCTCCTGGTTCTGCCACCTCTTTCCCATCTGGCTATTACTCCCCTTGATCAGACCTTTCTAACCTCTTGCTTGGATTGCTGACACCACCTACCTTTGATTCCTCTTGTCTTCTCCAACCCCAGCTTGTCCTGCCAAGAAAATCTCCCTAAAGCACCATTTACCTCATCGGAGAGTTTTTAGTCTTTCCTTCATGATTACTAAATAATTTTTTAAAATTTTCAAGCCAGCTTTACAAGTCCTTCAAAAGCTGGTGGCCTCCCACCTTTTCATGCCTCATTAGCAGCACTACCCTTTTATGTTTCTACAGCCCTATGGGCAGCCATGCCCAATACTCTGTGTTCCTTGAGTGGCTCACGGATGCTTATGCTCTACTGCTCTTTTACATACTGTTCTCTCAACTCACAGTGATGTTCCTTTGATATTTTTTTCTTCTACAAAGTTCTTATCGCCCAAGGCCCAACTGAAAACTCCCAGGGTATACACTTCAGTTAATTCTGCTCCTCAGAATTCATTTCTGTATGATACTGAGCTGTACCTTGCTTCTAGAATGTTTGCCTAGTATGAATGGATTCAGACATCGGCACAGCATAAATGAGTCATGAGTATGACACATGGCTATAATCCTAGCTCTTGGGAGATAGAGGCAGCGGGATTAAGAATTTAAGATCAGGTTGGAGAGATGGCTCAGAGGTTAAGAGCACTGACTGTTCTTCCAGAGGTCCTGAGTTCAACTTCCACCAACCACATGGTGGCTCACAATTGTCTATGACATATGGTGCCCTCTTTCTGTACACTGTATACATAATAAATAAATATTTTAAAAAGAATTTAAGATCATCCTTGGCTACAAAGCTAATTTGTGGTCACCTTGGAATACATGAGACCCTGTCTCAAAAAAGAAAAAAAATATTAAAAACAAAAACATAATAAACAAAAACCCAAGATGGGCATGGTAATGTGTACTGGAGGAAGATCTCTGTAAATTCAAGGCCAGCCTGGTCTACATAGCAAGTGCCGATATAGACCCCATCAAAAACCAAATAAGGGGTAAGAGAGATGGTTCAGCAGTTAGGAGAGCTTTAACTGGCTTACAGAACCATCAGGCTCGGTTCCCAGCATCCACCTGTACACCTGCTAAGCATTCCAAAAACCCAAGTTCCAAGAGAGCCAATGCCTTCTTCTGATTTGCTCGGGCTCCTGCGTGTACACGGTTGACACGCACAGCAGCTCAGACAAACACACATGAAAATAAAATAAAGATATATAAATACTAAAAAAAAAACACTGGGTGAGGAGCTGGAGGGATGGCTCAGCACTTAAAAAGCACTGACTGCTTTTCTAGGGGCCCCAGGTTCAGTTCCCAGCACCCACATGATGGCTAATAACTGCGTATAACTCCAGTTCCAGGGCACCCAACAACTCTTCTGACCTCCAAGGGCTCCTACACACACATGGTGCATAGACATACACTCGGGCACATGTATAATAAATAAATATTTTTAAGCAAACCAATAAACAAAACACAAAGGACTGAAGAGTTGGCTCAGTGAAGTTAAGAGCATTTGCAACTTTCCCAATAGTAACCGAACTCAATTGCCAGCACCTACATCAGGCAGCTCACGACTGCCTGTGACTCCAGCGCCAAGGGATATGACAACCCCTTCTGGCTTGCACGGGCACACAGTACACACACACACACAACTAAGTAAAAAAATAATAGAATGAATCTTTAAAAAATTAGAATAATACAATGAATTAGGGACAGGAAAGTGTTTGTTGTGTAAGATTGAGAACCTGTGTTCAATCCCCAGAACCTAAATAAAAAAGCTAAGCATGAGTTAGCCTTCCAGTAAGAAGGAAAGGGGGTTTGTGAAGCTCACTCCCACTGGGAGCTGTTAGCAACAGCTGTCTGCTGGAGAAGACAGAGCCATTTTTCATTGGTTATGTGTTTGGTGATATATTGTATATTTAAAGCACATGCTGTTAGTCCCAGCACTTGGGAGGCAGAGGCAGGAGGATCTCTGTTCAAGGCCAGTCTGGTCTACAAAGTAAGTTCCAGAAGAACCAGAGCTGTTACACAGAGAAATCCTGTCTCAAAATGGCTCTGTCCTCTGATATTCCAGGCTGATTTATTAAATATACAATATATTACCACATATGTGACTACTAATACTACTAATATGTTGCCTGTGCTCTGGGGAATGGTCTTACATCCATGCATTTGCAGGTAGCACTAATTAGACTCAGTGGGTCATTTTAAAAATGAGGATATATGGGTTGGAGAGATGGCTCACTGACTGCTCTTCCAGAGGACCTGAGTTCAATTTCTAGCACCTACATGGTGGCTCATAACCATCTGTAATGGAATCTGATTTCCTCTTCTGGTGTGAATGAAGACAGAGCACCACATAGATAAATAAATCTGAAAAAGATTTTTTTAAAAGAAGATATAATGTGGAATGGATATGTTGAGAGGTGAAAGTTAGGTTGGATACAATCAAGGTATAGTGCATACATTAATGAAATTGTCCAAGAATAAATGTAAGAATGTTCTTTAAAAAAAAACAAGACCCGGTGGTGGCTCATTCTTTTAATCCCACCCAGTACTATAGAAAGAGAGGCAGAGAGAGAGAGGGGGGGGGGATTTCTGTGAGTTCAAGGCCAGCCTGGTCTACAAAGTGAGTTTCAGGACAGCCAGGACTGTTACATAGAGAAACCCTGTCTCAAAAACCCAAACAACAACAATCTGGCTGTGATGGCTTCACTTCTAATCTCAGGTCTGGGTTAGTGGGGACAGGAAGAGTTCTGGGCCACTGGCCAGCCAGCCTAGTGTAGCTTTTGAGACTCAGATTCTAGTGAGAGATTTTGTCTCAAAATTAAGGTAAGAGTCTGGAGAAATAGCTCAGTGATTAAGAGCATTTGCTGCTCTTCCAGAGGACTTGAGTCAGTTCCCAGGACATTTATTGGGTGGCTTATGGCTGCCTCTAACTCCAGATCCAGAGGACCTAACACCTCTGCCTTCATGTGCACCTGTACTCATGTGTACACACACACACACACACACACACACACACACACACACACACACACAATTTTTAAAGATAAGTTTTAAAAAGAGCTGGACAATAGTGATGTATGACCTTAATCCCAACACTCAGGAGGCAGAGGCAGGCAGATCTCTGGCCTACAGAGTGGGCCCTGGATAGTCAAGGCTACACAGAAAAACCTTGTCTCAAAAATCAAAAAGCAAACAATGAAAAACAAAGAGCTGAGCACAATGGCCCATGCTTTTAATCCAAGTGCTCACTTAGGAGGCAGAGGCAGAAGGATCTGTTAGTTCCAGGCCAGCCAGAACTACATATTGATATCCTATGTCAAAAAGCTAAAAGCAAAAACATATACATAAACACACAAATACATAAGTGGGGTAGCTCCTGAAAAATGGCATCCAAGAATGACCACTGTCCTCCACACAAATATGCACACGTACCCATACACACAGAAAAAAAATAAAAGAAATGAACTTGGTTGGGAATACATGTGACAGGATGCCCATCATAATTAGGCATCCAGTCAATAAGACTCGGTTTCCTTTCTCGCCCCTTTGCACACATGTGCTCAAGCACACATGGATAACTCCTTGCTGGTGAGATTTCTCTCATTCATGTTTGCACCCTCCACAGCCCCTGAGATCCTGGCACACAAAGGGTACTTAACAAGGATTTATTGGAATGAGCACTGTGCAGCCACATCTTGAAATAGTGCCTCATTAGTAATGCAGCAGGACCGACTCCTGTTGCTGAGCATAGAGCGACATGTTTCGAGAAGAGGAGCCACACTGGTAGCTCTCCAACAATGCACCTCCAAGCAGCCACAATCACTTCCAACCTGACAGTTTGCTGGAGGGTGATGAGGTACGAGGTGTGACAGCTTGGATAAGGCTTTTTTTTTTCATGCAGAGAGAAGCTTAAAACTGGAGTATTAGATCCAATTTGATCTATTGGCCCAATTTCTAATATTTGTTGTCAGAACTTTCATTAGGGTATTAATGATTGAATGAAACTCTGGGCTTCATTTCATTATGATATTTCATTCAGATAAGATTCCTGTCCACATTTGTTCACATACACTGTGGTCATGCTCATCATCCTCATCTGGGGGACCATGGGTAGCTGGAGAGAGTACTGAGCATGAAAAGAGGTAGAAGCAGAGATCCCTGGAGCTTTAAAGAAGACTATCAGGACCAGGAAAGAGTCCTCCCCTAGTGAGGCAGTACTGACTGAGAGCCTGGATCATTTCCCTCAAAAGATTAATGGTGATGGGTGACGCTGGGCAAGTGCTTGCCATGTGTGGCACACCTTCCTAGTCTCTAGGTCGCAGGTCTGTTTCAGGCCATTCAGGACACAGCTTTGTACTCAAGCTGCTGTGTGGACCATTCTAGTTCTAGAAACAATGTTTGGTATGACGCCAAGATAAAAGAAAGACTACAAGTAGCTGGAGAGATGACTCAATGGCTGAGAGCACTTGTTGCTGAGCAAGTAATGAGGAGCAAGCCAGCAGGCAGTACTCCTCCATGGCCTTGGCATCAGCTCCTGCCTCCAGGTTCCTGCCCAACACCCACAGAGTGGCTCACAACTTCATTAACTTGAGTTCTAGGGGATCTGGCACTTTCTTCTGACTTTCTCAGGCATCAGGCACACACATGATGCACATACATATAGGCAAAATATTCATATACATAAAAATAAATTAAGTAAATCTTTTTTAAAAATATTTTTTATTTTACGTGAATTGGTGTTTTGTCTGCATGTATAACTGTGTAAGGGTGTCAGATCTTGGAATTACAGACAGTGGTTAGCTGCCATGTGGATGTTGGGAATCAAACTCAGGTCCTCTGGAAGAACAGTCAGTGCTCTTAACCGCTGAGCCATCTCTCCAGCCCCCAAATTAAGTAAATCTTAAGCAAAAAAAATTTTTAAGATGTTTTATGCTAACAGCTTAAGGACATTTTGAAGGCCATGAGTGTTTTCTTTGTTGGCCACTTTCATTCACTATCACTCATCAAACTTATTCTAACCACCAATATGTGCCAAATATAAAAGTACTGCTCCGGGGCTGGAGAGATGGCTCAGCGGTTAAGAGCGCCCTCTGCTCTTCCAGAGGACCCGGGTTCGATTCCCAGCACCCACATGGCAGCTAACAACTGTCTGTAGTTCCAGTTCCAGGCAAACACCAAGGCAAATAAATAAATAAATAAAGTTTTAAAAAAAAATTAAAAGTACTGCTCCAGAGATAAATGGTCCTTTTGTCTAAAAGTAATATTGTCTAACAGATGGAACACAATAAAGTGGACTGTCGTAAGTGTTATCATGTAGCTACACAGAGAAAAGAGAGACAGAGAATTGTGGGGGAAAGAAATGCTTAGCTATGCATAGTGACTCATATCTATAATCACAACACTCAAGAGGCTGAGACAGGAGGATCACCACAAATTCTTTACATGAAAAGGCTACATACTGAGACTGTCTAAAAACCTAAACTCTAGGATTTGTTACATTTTTGGGGGGGGTTATGAGGAACAAGAAAGAAGGCTGCTACAAGATCTTGCCATATAGTCCAGACTGGCCTTGAACTCTCTTTTATGGCTGTGTGGGGATGTGTGCATGTGAGTCCAGTGCAAGAAGAGACTAGAAATAGGCATGAGATTCCTTAGAACTGGAGTTACAGGCAGTTGTACTATGAAAGCAGAAGCAGGCCAAGCATGGTGTTGCACACCTTTAATGTCAGAGACAATGGCAGGCAGAGCTCTTCTGAGTTTGAGGCCAGCCTAGTTTACATAGCTAGTTCTGGCCAGCAAGGACTACATAATAAGACCCTAGTGAAGGGGGGTGGCAGTGAACAAGCAGAAAGAAAAATAAAGACAGCCAGTTGAAGGGGAAGGATCATGGAGCAAAGGCAGTTAGAAAGGCAAATTAAATGAGACATTTGTATGAAAATACATGTGTGCTGGCAGGTTTTATGTCAATTTGACACACTATAGACATCTGAGAGGAAGGAGTGTCGACTGAGAAAATGTCTCCAGGTGACAGAGCTGTGAGCAGGCAAGCCTAGAAGACATTCACAATTAGTGATTGATGGGGGAAGGCTCAGCCCACGGTGGGTGGGACCAAGCCTGGGCCGGTAGTCCTGGGTTCTATAGGAAAGTAGACTGAGCAAGACAGGGAAAGCAAGCCAATAAGCAGCCCCCCTCCGGGGTCTCCGCATCAGCTCCTGCCTCCAGGTTCCTGCCCTGGGTGAGGTCCTGCCCCGATTTCCTTCAGTGGACTGTGACTTGGATATATACACCAGATAAACCTTTTCCTCCCTCAATGGCTTTCGTCACGGCATTTCATCCTAACAATAGTAACCCTAACTAAGACACATGTATGAAGATGCCACTGAGAAACCCATGATTTTGAATACAAACTTAAAAGAGTAACAAAAAAGAGGAATTGAAACCATCATACTGTATCCCACAAGAGTACAAATATTATAGATCAGTTCAAATATATTAATTAATTAATAAAAATAAAATAGTGGACCTGGTTTACATATACTATCTTGGAAGACTGATGACACCATTAAGTAACAAAGCGAAATTATTTACCAAAATGCCTAAGAATAAATGACTACATTTGAGAGACTTGCTAGAGATATAGCTCAGTGGTGGAAGCCATATATAGTATGCATAATCCGCAGCAACAAAACTCAAGTTGCATAAATATACAGATTTCTTATAGTGTTGTTGAATACTTTTATAACATGTCAAGACATCATCTCAGTTACTTTTCAGTGTACTATGATAAAATTCTCCTACAAAAGCAACTTATGGTAAAAGGGTTTATTTTGACCCACATTTTAGGGTTAGGGTCCATCATGGTGCAAAGGTTACCGCAGCAAGAGCTTGAGGTACCTGGTCACCTGTATCCACAGTCAAGAAGCAAAGAGCTGGACCACAGCAGCAATAGGTTACTACATTGGGCCTGAATAAGACTGACCCTATCAACATCAGTCATAGGTAGTTATGGCTATTTGAGGGACTCAGGAGGCCCCCACTTCCCTGCTGAACCATTGAATACTGACTGTGGAAGAGAGTAAGTTATGGTCTTCTGTCATGTATCCATTGGCTATCCCACCAAGCTCCAAGGACGGCTAGTTCTAATCCTAGGCTCACACAGATGACCTTGCTCACAAACAAACAAAACATGAACTTGTATTTCATGAATCCTAATTGATCTTATAATAAAAACCTCGAGCCAGATATTTAGCAAGTGTTAAAAGGTCAGAAAGACAGAGCAACAAGCCACAGCCAGCCACTTCTTACCACCTTGCCAGCTCCTCAGCTGAAAGGGGAAGATCCTGTCTCCTCCCACTTCATATCTTTCTCTACCCAGCCATATCATTTCCTGTTTCAAACTTATTACTGGGATTAAAGGCATGTGTGCTTCCAAGTACTTGGAGCAGAGAGATGGGATCCCAAGTGCTGGAATTTAAAGATGTGTGCCACCACTGCCTGGCTCTGTTTCTCTCCAGGAATGGATCAATTTCGTGTAGCTCAGTGTGGCCTTGAACTCACAGAGATCCCGATGGATCTCTGCCTCTGCCTCGGCGGTGCTAGGATTAAAGCGTGTATCACCACTACAAGACTTCTATAGCTAACTGTGGCTGGCTCTGTCCTCTGATCTTCAGACAACTATTTCTTTAGAGTCTACACAATATATCACCACAAATGTGGGAAAGGAACTTGTAGAGAGATTGAAGACAACTGAGGGAAATTAAAAGGGGGGGGAGTAACCAGAAAGCATTGCAGACATATACAAAATGGTCAAAGACAAAATAGCGTGCTAAAATTTACCTAGGAATAAACCTAACAAGATAAACATCTCTACACTGAAAAATTAGAGACTCCGGAAGAAGAAATTAAAGGTACTGGAAGGACTTCCTATGCCTATGGATTGGTGGAATTAATATTGTGGAAATGGAGTTGAAGATATAACTTGGCACACACGAAGTCAGGCATGGTGCCTGGCATTCCTTTAATCCCAGCATTTGCAAGGCTGAGGCAGGTTCGTCTCCGGAAGTGTGATAGCAGCCTGCTCTACACCATGAAAGCCTGTCTCGCAACAAAACAAGGCGTGAATGTGGGACTAAGATTTGTAGGGAGTGGGAGGGGGAATTGGAATCGAGAGAAATTAGAATGATCATATTCGTGCATGAAAATGTAAAGAACAAATGTAACTAATAAAAAATGGTTGAGAAAATTAAATGTTGTAAAGATTTCTGTCCCCATGTGGGCCAGAAGTCTGACCTATCCGCGGTGGCTTTTAGCGCCACCCACAATGACTCAGACGCTTATATTAATTTTATCCTGTAACCTATGTCTCAGGTACATTGTTAGCTAGCTGTTTCATCTTAATTCAACCCATTTCCATTAATCGATCTGCCACGTGGCTGTGGCCCATGGCCCTTACCTGTACTCCTACAAGCTTCTTCCTTGGCGGCTGGATCGGGTCTGCCTTAACTCCGCCTTCCTCTACCTGTCTGATTTCCTGCCTCTTACTACGGTGCTCGCCACAGGCCACAAGAAGAAACATGTAAAGGTGAGCTATGGGCCACGGGTCAAAACAGTTCCTTTAGTTACAGAAAGATATTCACTGCATACAGACAAGCATTCTCACCACAATTAAAGGTCGAGCAAGGTAGCTTAGTAGACAAGGCACTTGGGGCCAAGCCTGACCACCTAAGTTCAGTGCCTAAACCCTACATGATGGAAGCAAAGAGATGATGCCTGAATGCTGTTTTCTGACCTTTACATTTGGGCATATTAGAGCACACACACAAATAAAATCAATAAATGCAACATAAAAGATAAAGAATTTAGATAAGCAACTCTATAAAACTTTAAGAGTCTTTAGATGTAAAAAAGATATAAAATATTAAAGGCATAAGCAAATGAAAAAAAACGACCATGTTTGGGGGGGAAGAAGAAAACAACAATGTGTGGGCTCAGCTCATGTCCTTTTTTTAAGCAGTGTGGGGTCCTGGCACAGGGGATGGAGCCATCCACAGTCTTCCTACTTCCTTTAGCACAGTTTCATGTAGACATCCCCCAAGGCTCATCTCCCAAGGGGATGTCTAGTTGTCTTCAGTTTGACAACTGAGACTAACCATTAGAGATGCCATGCCATTAAAATTCACAACAGGTATGGGAGGGATGGCTGGCAAGTAAAGGGCTCGCCCACCTGCCCTGTAAACCTAGCAACCAGAGTTCAAGAGCCCATGAAAAGGAGAAAAAAACTAACTCCATAATGCTGTCCTCTGATGTCTATACATGGGCCACAGCACACACAAGGCCTGCACTCATACATCAATATTTTTTTAAAAAAAGTTCACATTTCAACTAAGCCAGTTATTTCATACCTAAGATTCTCACACTTAAATTCAAGATAATCCTTGTCTACAAGGACTGTTACACCAAGAAATCCTATCTCGAAAAACAACATACAAAAATCATATTTTTATGTATTGCAGAAATGGAATTCAGATGTAGGTTTATGGAAATCTGAGTACATGTACTTGACAAGCAAAGTTTTAGAAACCGATGCTTCAAAAAATACACTATTGTTTGCTTATTTGGGGTTTTTGTTGTTGTTAATTTGGTTTTTCTTTTTTAAGATTTATTTATTTATTTTTATTTTATGTACAGTGCTGTTTTGCCCTGAAGCTAGAGTTACAAACAGCTGTCATGTGGGTGCTGGGAATTGAACTCAGGTCCTCTGGAAGAGCACTCAGTACTCTTAACCACTGAGCCATCTCTCCAACCCCCATTAAATTGGTTTTTCAAGACAGGGTTTTTCTGTAGCCTTGGCTGGCCTGGAACTCGCTCTGCAGTCACAGAGATCCACCTGCCTCTGCGTCCCAAGTGCTGGGATTAAAGGTGTGCACCATGACCACTTTTTGATCACTTATTTCTTTTGGAGACAGTATTTTATTCTGTAGCCCTGATTGGCCTGGGCTATCTAAATCAAACAAGTGTAATCCTCCTGCTTCAGCCTCCTGAGTGTTAGAATTAAAGGCGTGAGACACCACACTTTTGGTTTGATATTTTAAGGGGGTTGTTTGTCAGCACCAGACGGCTTTGCAAATCCATGGCTTTGTACATGGTAGATAAGGGTCCACTATGTGGCTAGTTTGAGACCAGCTTGCACTACATATGACTCACTCTGAAAAAAACATACATAACAAATCCATTGTATAGTTAATGCTTAGCATGGATTCACTCCATCATACACATAGACTCACAATTAAGAAATTCTTTAAATTTTTACTTGGGTATATGTCACAGTGAACATGTTGAGGGTAGGGGACAAGTTGTGGGACCTGGCCTTCTCCTTCCATCACATGGGTCTGAGAGACTGAGTTCAGGTCTGGTTTGGTGGCAGGCTCCTACAACTGCTGAGCCATCTCCAAGCCTCCCCAAATTCAAATTGATTTTTTGAGACAGTGTCTCAGGTAGAACAGACAGTGAACTTGCTATATAATAATTCCCTATGGGGTCCGGAGAGATGGCTCATAGGTTAAGAGCACTGACTGTTCTTCCAGAGGACCTGAGTTCAATTCCCAGCAACCACATGGTGGCTCACAACCATCTATAATGAGATCTGATGTCCTCTTCTGTACACTGCATAATAAATAAACATTAAAAAAAATAATTCCCTATGTAACTGAAGATAACCCTAAAATTCTGATTCTCCTGCCTCTACTTCTGTGCAGTATTTTGAATCCCATGATTACATCAGGTTTATGCAATGCTGGAGATCAAAACCAGAGCCTCATACATTCTATCAAATATTCTATCAAGTGAACTACATCCTTCGCCCTACCTCTGTCTACAATTAAATCTTAAGCCAATGAAAAGCAAACCATATTTGGTGTGGGACTGTGTGCAGCAGCAGCAACAGGGACTGGAGCACAGCTACGCTCTGTTGTCTGAAGCAGCCTGAGGACTTCCTTAATCTTTTAGGGACCTTGAATTAGGGATCCTTGTTTTCAACACAGAGAATTTTAGGATGAGCCAGTGCAAAGCAAAGTTGGAGTGTATTAATAATGGAAAGAAAGGCACCCAGGAAAAGAATAAGTGTGGAATTTTCAAAGGAGAGTCACAGTTTATTAAAAGACTTTATGTGTTCTCCAGTATATATGTGTGTGTGTGTGTGTGTGTGTGTGTGTATGCTTTCACATATATATGCATAGATTGGAAGCTAGAGGATAACATTGGCTGTCTTCTTCAGTCACTTTCTGTCATATATATGTATATATATTTATATATAAATGTGTGTGTGAGAGAGAGGGGATGTCTCTCACTGACCCTGGAGCTCCCGTTTCAGCTAAACTGGGTGGAACATAGGAATTAACTAAGAGAGCTATGGGGGGCTGGAGAAGTGGCTCAATAGCCAAAAGCAATGGTTATTTTTGAGGACTTGAGATTTGGTTCTAGGTACAGCAGCTAGCGCACCCATCAGTAACTCCAATTACAAGGATCTGATGCCCTCTTCTGGCCTCCATGGGTACTGCACACACATGGTGCACATGCAGGCAAAACACTTATACATAAAATAAAAATAAATGACATATATAAATATATTTTAAAAAGAAATATGCTCAGGGGGAAACCAAGACCCACTCAAGTATGGGTATAGTCTTCTTTGGCAGAGTTTCACAGAAGTGTCTCATCAGTAGCCATATGTATCATTTAGTTGCTTTTGTGTTACATCTAAAAGGATTGCTGGGAGCCTTTGCCCCTCTGTTCTTTCTCTGATGTAATATTGCAGGGTGACTCCAGAGGTTACTTGCATGGGATTACAGAAAGCTCCAGGATTGCACAAGGGGTTTCTTGTGCAATAAATGAAATACATTCATTTATTATGTGTTTGCATATGTGTGAATATTTGTCTGCCATGCTGTGTGTGTGGAAGTCAGAGGGAAAGTTCTGGAAACAAGTTCTCTGTCCACTGTGTGGGCTCTGAGAACCAAGCTCAGGTCTTTAGTGAGCTCCTCTCCCTACCGAACCATCTCACTCACCTCCCTACAACCATTTGTTTTTCATTTCAAAAGACATTTTTTTTTGAGACAGGGTCTTACTCTATAGATTTGGCTGACCTCACACTCTGTAGACCAGGATGGCCTCAAACTCAACAGAAATCCACCTGCTCACCTACCTTCTGCATACCTTGTCTTAAAAAAGTTTACATTTGAAAATAGCTTGGTACCAGTAACGTTAGCTATTAAAAAGGCTAAAGCAGGAACAACATTTGAGTTCATGTGTTCCAGACCAGCCTGGGAAACATACTGAGACTCTTTTCAAAACCAAAACAAAACTTCCAGAAGAAAGGAATATTAATAATTTTACAGCAAAGAAATAATAAATGTATTGTCAAATACATTCAATATCCTGCTTATCATACAATATATAATGTGATAAAACATCACACTGTATCTCATCAACATGAACAATTTTTTATTGTCTCTTATCGTTTGGATATTTATTTTGGTTTGGGTCTTCAATACTCCCAAAGGTCCATCATGTTAAAGGCTTGATCCCCAGCCTGGTGTTGTGCAAAGGTAGGGTGATCTTTATCCATGGAAGGCCTGGCTTCCGGTTGTTGAGACTATGCCCTGGAAGGGGAAATGGGATGCTGGCCTCTCTGTCTCTCATTCTTCTCTCTGTCTTATTTCCAGCTACAACATTGAAGGGCTTTGCTCTGCCACATCTTCCCACCATGATGTGGTGCTGCAGACTGAGAGTGACCTTCTAAAGCTGCAAACCCAAACCAACCTTTCCTCTTTAAGAGCTAATTTACCTGAAGATCAGGAGTTCAAGGCTAGCCTTGACTACATAACAAGTTTGAGGCTAGCCTAAACTGCATGGGACTTTCTAAAACAAACAAAGGAAAACAACCTCCTCCAAAAGAAAAGAACAAGAAAAGTATTTGTTATAGATGGGTATTTGTTGTAGATGGCTATGTGTTATAGATGGGTATTTGTTAGAGTAATAGTTTAGAAACTGAGTAGCACAGAGTCAATTGCACAAAGTGAAGATTAAGCCAGGCTCTGTGACACACACTTGTAATCCCAACATTGAGTCCTAAAGGTAGAGGGAGCAGGATCTAAGGCCATCCTCAGCTACATACTGAACTTGAGGCCAGCCTTGGTTCCATGACATCCTGTCTCAAAAACCAACAATCGTGTTTCAGAGCAGGAGGAACGGCTCAGCAGTTAAGACTGTGTACTGCTGTTCCAGAGGCCTTGAGTATGGTTCCTAACACCTGCACTGAGCATCTCATAGCCGCCTGATAATTCCACCTCCAAGGGTCCAACACTCTCTGGCCTCCAAGGGCACCCACACACATGAGGTATTCACTCATACATAAATAAAGATAATACAAATGGATATTAAAAGGAAAAAATTAAAGGGTAAAGAAAAATAAGCAGAGGAAAAAATCAATAATAACAATAATCAATAAAAATCAGTAAAATAACAAGACATTTTCTCTTTCAGAACAATTAAAGTAATGGAGATGCACGTATCTCAGTTGGTAAAGGGCTTGCCTAGCACATCAGCAGCTCTGAGTTTGATCCCAGCACTGCATAAACCAGGTATGATGGTTAATATGCCTATATTTCCAGCACTTGGGAGGTGGAGGTAGAAGGATGAGTGGTTCAAGGTCATCCTCCTCTATACAGCAAAATGGAAGATCAGTTGGATACACGAGACTCTGTCTCAAACAAAAAATTGAAAACGGGGCCTGATGGCACAGACTTATAACCTTAGCTGCTTGGGAGGCAAATGCAGAAAGATTGTGTGTGCAGGACCTGCCTGGGTTATTTGGAGTGAGTTCAAGGCTGATCTGGGCTAATTATTGAGTCCTTGTCTCCAAATAATAAAGAGAGTTGTTGATATATCAGTGTTTGTCTAGCATATGAGCAGCTCTGGGTTCAGTCCCATTTTCCACCTACCCACAAATGAGTTGATCCTGGAATAGCAGTGTCTGCCTGTAATACCAACTACTCAAGAGTCTGGGGCAGGAAGGTCAAGAGCTTGAGGCTAGTCTGGGTTACAGAGAAAAACTCACACCATTTTTTTTTTTAAAGGGAAGTAAGTTTTAAATCATGAGAGTGGATGGGACCTCTCAGGAAGAGTTGAAAAAAAGACCTGGATGTGGTGACATATACTTGCAGTTCTACCACTCGGGAGACTGAGGCAGGAGGATTAGAGTTTCAGGCCAGCATGTGATATAATAATGAACCATTGTCTCATCCTCCCTACCACCTAAAAAGTATAAAAAGTCACAGGAACAAAGAGCAGAGAACAGAGACTGCGACTCTGAAGAACATCAACACTGAAGTGTCCCAGCGAAGGGAAGCATGGAACAGTCAAAACCACAGAAAGATGGAGCCACACAAAAAGCATAGGGAACTAGCTGGCCGTGGCTGCAGGCCTGACATCTCATCACTCAGAGACAGAAAGACTGACCACAAATTTCACGCCAGCCTTGGCTACATCATAACAACACTCTCTCTCTCTCTCTCTCTCTCTCTCTCTCTCTCTCTCTCTCTCTCTTTCTGAAAAACCATAAGAAAGTACAAAATCACTGGGCATGATTGGGCACACCTTTAATCCTAGCACTCAGGAGACACTATGGCCAAGGCTGTTAAACAGAAAAATCTTGTCTCAAGAATAAATAAAATAAATTACAAAACCAATAAATTCATGTGTAGGAAGAAGTTTTTCTGTCCTGCCCAGCTGGTCACACAGCCATTTAGTTCCAAATAATTACACAAAGGCTTATATTAATTATAAACTGGCCTATTCCTCAAGTTCTTTACTAACTAGCTCCCATAAATTAATTCAACCCATTTCTACTGGGGCTGGAGAGATGGCTCAGTGGTTACGAGCACCGTCTGCCCTTCCGGAGGACCCGGGTTCAATTCCCAGCACCCACGAGGCAGCTAACAACTGTCTGTAGTTCCAGTTCCAGGCAAAACCCATTTCTACTAATATGTTGTATTGCCCCATACCCCATGGCTTTACCTGTGTTCCATTACATCTTGCTTCTGGGCAGTAGCCTGCAGCATCCTCCTGACTCCACCCTTTGTTACCTCTGCTTGGATTTCCTGCCTACCTTTAAGCTGCCTTGCCATAGGCCAAAGCAGCTTCTTTAGTAACAAATGTAATAAAGCATATTCACAGTATACAGGAAGACATTCCACATCATTCATGTTTAAGAGAACTTAGGGGGCTGGAGAGATGGCTCAGTGGTTAAGAGCACTAACTGCTCTTCCAGAGGACCCAGGTTCAATTCCCAGCACTCTCATGGCAGCTAACAACTGTCTGTAGTTCCAGTTCCAGGCAAACACCAAGGCAAATAAATAAATAAGTTTTTTTAAAGAGAAAAATATTTAATGATATCTGTGATGAAGCAACATGATGGCCAAAAAAATAAGTTGGCAAGGAAAATGTTTATTTATTTGACTTACACTTCGATATCATCATTCATCATCAAAGGAAGTCAGGACAGGAACTCAAACATGGCAGGAACCTGGAGGCCGGAGCTGGTGCAGAGGCCATGGAGGAGTGCTGCCTACTGGCTTGAAACCTTGGATTGCTAAGTCTGCTTTCTTATAAAACCCAGGGCCATCTGCCCAGGTACAGCACCACCCCCATCAATCAATAGTTAAGAAAATGCTCTACAGGCTTGCCTATAGCCCAATCTTTTTTAAAAAACTTTTCATTTATTTTTATTTATTTGCCTTCGTGTTTTGCCTGGAACTGGGAACTGGAACTACAGACAGTTGTGAGCTGCCATGTGGGTGCTGGTAATCGAACCCTGGTCCTCTGGAACTGCTGAGCCATCTCTCCAGCCTCGTCTATAGCCCAATCTTATGAAGACATTTTCTGAATTGAGATTTTCTATTCTCACATGACTTTAACTTGTGGCAAGTTGATATAAAACTAGCCATCACAATATTCTTTTTTTTTCTGATTTTAATAGAGATTTTTTTAAACTCCTTATTATTATTATGAATAAAGTCACATTTTCTATCCAAGGTCCCTTCTCCCTCCCACCCCCTCCAGTCACTCTCTCTTCTCCACATCTCCCCATCTCCTCCCCAGCAAGGGCAGGAGGTCCCAAGGTCTCAAGGTGGCTTAGTTCAGCATCCGTTCCTGGCAGATCTGCTTTCCTCACCCCAACATCAAGACTGGGTCAGGTGTTCCTCTGGAGAGAATGGGATCCAAGGTGCCAGTCCAAGGTGTTTCAGATCCCAAGTTGTTCAGTGTTTGTGGTTTGCAGCTTGGACATGCTTTGCCTTTTGCTTTTTTTGCTTAGAGTCCACTAATGAGTAAGTACATTCCCTGCTTATCTTTCTGGGTTTGTGAGACCTCACATACCACTTCTGGGTGTATACCCTAAAGAAGTACATTTGCACTCCAAAGGCATTAACTCAATCAACTATGTTCATAGCAGCATTATTCGTAATAGCAAGAACCTGGAAGCAACCTAGATGCCCATCACAATATTCTAATATGGTTATGATATAATGAAAAGTGAGGAAAGCAGGATGCAGAGTAAGATACAGTATGTGACAATAACTTCCTTTTTTGATGTTGGAGCTAGATATGGAGCATAGACAAGTAACCCACCGCTGGGCTGGATCCCTGGTCCTAAAGGTGCATGTGTATATTTCTCACCAAAAAGAAATGCCTATAAGGTTTAATACCTAGTGTCTCAAGGGAGGAGAGTTGTTACAGACTCTTTTCATTTTCATCCTTTCAGTGGTTTGAATGTAATTGACCCCCATAATCTCATAGGGAGTGGCGCTATTAGGAGGTGTGGCTTTGTTGGAGGAGATGTTTCCTTGATAGAGGAAGTGTATCACCGTGGGAGAGGACTTTGAGGTTTCCTATGCTCAGGATATCGCCCACTGTCTCAGTCAACTTCCTGTTGTCAGCTCCAGCACCACATCTACTTGTGCACCGCAGTGCTCCCTAGCATGATGATAATGGGCTGAGTCTCTGAAGCTATAAGCGAGCCACTCCAATTAAATGCTTTCTTTATAAGAGTTGTCATAGCCATGGTGTCTCTTCACAGCAATAAAAACCCCAACTAAGACAGTCCTTATGGAACTTTAAAAAGATGTTCTAGTTTTTTCTGGAAATCCTATGCATTACTTGAATAATCAGCAAATGTAAAATTAATATTTAAAAAGTGGGAGGAAAGGAAGGCTGGAGAGATGACTCAGCATTTAAAAGGACTAACTGATCTTCCAGAAGACCTGAGTTCAAGTCCAAGCACCCATGTGGCTATAAAACTCTAACTCTAGTTCTAGAGCATCCAATCCCTTCTTCTGGCCTCTGCAGGCAAGGCACATATATGGTACATAGAATACCCATACACATAAAAAAGAATAAAGCAAAATAATTTTTAGAAAATACTTGCTGTTCTAGCAGAGGACCTGGATTTTAGTTCCCAGCCCCCATATAGCAGCTCACAACCATCTGTAACTCCAGTTCCAGAAGATAAAAAGGCCTCTTCCAGTCTCTATCAACACCAGGCACACATGTGCAACACAGATATTTGTGCAGACAAGCATCCATACACATAAAATAAAATCAAGTCAATATTTTCTTAAAGACAGGTCCTTACTATGTATCCCTGGCTGCCTGGAACTCACTATGTTGACCAAGCTGGCTCTAAACTCTTAGAGATTCATCTGCTTCTGCCTTCTCTGTGAGTGCTGGGATTAAAGGCTACATTATCATGTTTGGCCTACAAATAAATAAATATGAAAAAACAGGAATGGGCTAGAGAGACAGCTCATTGTTGAACAGTTGATGCATTACTTCCAGAGGTCCCAAGTTTAGTTCTCTGCATTCATGTCGGGTGGCTTACAATCCCCTGTAACTACAGCTCCAGGGATTTAACACCTCTGATCTTGGTGGGTGCTTGTATTCAATTCCACATTTCCCCACACATGTATACATGTAATTTCAAAATGATTCTTGTGGTGGTTTGGAAGAAAATGGCCCCCAGAAGGAGTGGATTAGTTAGGACTACATAAAGAGTTTGAGGCCAGCCTGGGCTACAAAGATAGACTCTATGTCTCAAAAAATAAAATTCAACTGAGCCTGGAGATATGTCCCAGCATGTAAGGGCACTGACTAATCTTCCAGCACACCTAGGTTTGATTTTCAGCACCCATAGGGCAGCTCACAACTAGCTGTTAACTCCAATTCTAGGGGGATCTGGCGCCCTCTCGTGGACAACAGACACCAGGCACAGACATGTTACACAGATACACATGCAGGCAAAACACATAAAACAAATTAAAACAAAGAGTTTAAAAAAAAAACAAGAAAGTTTCAAAGAAATAAGAGTGGTCAAACACCATAGAGAGCTAGGGAGTTTTATTCTGAATTATCTCTATCAGACATTGTAACCGGGTGGCTGCTGAAAATGATTTCAGTGGAGTGAAGTGTGGAAGAAAAAGACATATGGGGGTAGAACTGAAGAATAACTAGAACATCTCAGGCCAGTGAGATAGTACAGTGAACAAAGGCACTTTCCAAAGAGGCTGGTGGCTCAGGTTTGATTCCCAGGACCCACACAATGGAAGGGGAGAGCTGGCCCCCCACAAACCGTACACTGACCTCCACTGCTGTATGTACACACATACACACAGACACAGGTACACACACACAATAAAATGTAATACAAAATTTAATAAAAATAAAAAAGAAATAGAGACATCAAGCCTAGAAGTATCTTTCAAAAGTACAGTTGAGAAGACTTGGGCATAACTCAATAGTAGAATGTTTGCCTGGCACTCTCAAGGACTTGGGCTCCATCCCCAACACCAAGTAGGGAGCCACAGAAGGAAAGAAAAAGGGTAGATGTTTAGTTTGAGTTATTACCCAGCCTGGAAATTGCATATTGTGTCCTTGAGATGCTGAAGATAGATAGGTAGATATAAGTGATGAAAGTTCCCCGGCACTGGATTATACATGTAAGCAGTCCAGCACAGCATAGAATTAAAGACTAGTCAGCTAAGGGCACCAGCATCAGCAACAGCTCTGCTACACTCAGAGACAAACCTGTCGTGTGTTTGTCTAATTTTTATTTTATGTGCATTGGTGTTCTTTCTACGTGAGGCTGTCAGGTCCCTGGAACTGAAGTTACAGACAGTTGTGAGCTGCCATGTGGATGCTGAGAATTGAACTCAGGTCCTCTGGAAGAGCAGTCAGTGCTCTTAACCACTGAGCCATCTGTCCAGTCCCCAAACCTGTTGTTAAAAACTGCAGGAAATACTGCAGCACTTGCCCTGGAGTGCTCTAAGTCAAGTGCTGCCTGCTCACTTTGCAGTGCATTTGACTGGGGCCATCACTTAGCTTCTCAATGAAGTTTCCTTGAGGACAAAAAAAAAAAAAAAGCCACACAGAACAAAACAAAAGCAAAAAACTTACTACAGCGCTGCTTATACAACCACATAATTTAGAATGTCAGCTAATCTTCAGAGAAAGAGGCCCAAAAGCTTGTGGTGGGTATAAAGTAGCTATGGAAATGTTGTGACTCACACGGTAGTGGTGAGGACTTCCTTGCCAATATGTGAAGTCCAGTCCCATAGGTGATATGGTTTCTGTAGGAATGAAGCAAACCTCTGTGCATTCTGTGGCTCAGCCCAGCCCTGCCTGACACTGCGGGGTGAAATGTCAGCAAAGAGCAGTTAATGTTTATTGTAAAGCACTCACTCGGCTTCAGGAATCAATAACTGCTTGACATTCTGCAGAACGCCCCCACACTGGCAAGCCAAGTGCCACTGAGTACCCATTTTCTTAGGAGACAATAAAACAGCTCAGTCATCCTCGTCATTTGTGGAGGAAAGGCTACACAAATGGAGGTTTTCTTGAGAGAGTCTGAAACCCTTTATACCTGAAATGGGGCCCCCCACAAACTGCTGGATAAACCTGCTTCTGGGGTGAGCAGAAGGGGCAGGAGAATTGGGACAGCAGAGGCCTTGGGGAGAAGCAGTTTTCAGTCACAGGGTGAGGCCAAATCAGGAAGAAGGATGGAGACAGTCATTGGCCTGGAGGCCTGAGAGATGTACTATCTCATTCAGGGGCACCGAGCAGACGAAGGACAATAAGCTAAAAAGGTGTGAATGGGAGGGTATGATAGAATATGCTTGCAACCCAGCACCTAGGAAGCTGAGGAAGAGGAATCCCAAATTCAAGGCTGTTATAAAGAAGGCATGCAGAAGCTGGGTGTGGTGGTACTCTCCTCTGTCTCGGCTTTTGGGAGGGGAAGGTGGTGGGCCAGGAGCTCTAGATCACGCTCCACTAAATAGTGAGTTCAATGTCAGCTTGAGCTGTGTGAGACACTATCTCAAAAACACAATATAAAATTTTTTATTTTTTTATTTATTTTTTAACTTTATTTATTTACTTATTTATTTGCCTTGGTGTTTGCCTGGAACTGGAACTACAGACAGTTGTTAGCTGCCACGTGGGTGCTGGAAATCGAACCCCGGTCCTCTGGAAGAGCAGATGGTGCTCTTAACCGCTGAGCCATCTCTCCAACCCCCAATATAAAATTTTTTAAAGGCATACAATGCTATATTCCATTTTCCTTTGAGTTGATCATGCACCATAAAGGCCAAGCAGAGCTGAGCTGGCTTTCTGGAAGGTACCAAGGCATTATAGAGGAAAGCTAAGGTTTGATGAAGTCTATTATGGGTGCTTCTCTGATCAGGTGCTGGAATCCTCCGTGGTGGAGTTGTTCAGGAGCCTCAGCAACGTGTTCCAGCTCCCTGTCCGTGGTAAAACTAATGGGCATGTATGGAAAGGGAGGCGGCAAGGACCTTCCAGCAGAGGGAATGGAGTTCCTAGGTTCTGCTGGTCAAAGGGCCCTGTGAATCAGTTCTTACATGTGCAGCAGTCTTGAATGTGCAGGGCAGTACAGGAAGAAGGCTGCTCTCGTGGTCTACCTGGACATTCTGCCATTGCTCCCAGGAATAGTGATTGCCAGCAGAGACCTGGGCCTAAAGGGTGCCTCTGTCAGCGCTGCCCCCCCCATTGATCTGGAAGTACTGA
>PVIH01024692.1:0-22242 GCA_004025045.1 Sigmodon hispidus | reverse complement strand
CTACAGCAAGAATCCAGTGCATCCTTGATAGAGCACAGAGCATCTCTTAGTGAACTGCTTGCTGTTCCTGAGGATCGGGACTGGTACATTGTTGGAGTGGAGAAAAGCTTGAAAGGCCCTGCAGACCCAAGTTCCTCTCACACAAAATTAGTCATGAGTAATGAAATTCCTCCCAGCATGTTCATTGTGTAAGTATGTCAATAGAATAATAAAAAGCAATATCTCTTGTGTTTAAAAGAAAGCTGAGAGATGAGTTAGTTAAATCTCATTTGTCCACTGAGAAATTTGAATCCTAAAGATTTTCTGCTTCTACTCGGGACACTGTCACTTTAGAGACAGAGGAAGAACTATTGCTTATGCTCAGGTCACATGCAATACTGGATCTGTGATACACAGCTCAGCAATAGAAACTGACCTTTTTTTTTAGGGCAAAAATATTTCACTTTGGAAGATAGTTTAAAAAGCGAAACATGGATTTATCATATCACCCAACAAACTTGCCTATTTGCCAAAGAGGCATTATATGAATATGTGTGCTATTTCAGAAATTGTAGGTAAATATATCCAGCAGCATTATTCATAATCATACAAAATGTGTAGACTTTACCACAGTGCACTTAAGTATAAGCCAGATATCCATCACTTTGACTACATAAGCTGATCTAGTACATTCATACAGTAAAAGGGGATGAGCTAGCTACATGCAATGACAATGAGTCAGCTGCACTGTGGAGGTGTGTTCGGCCAGCACTTAGTCTTTCACATTTTGCCCCTTCTAATACTGGTACAACCATTTCTTTCTAAGGATTTCTATTGATCGACATTTTATTTACTGCCCAGTGTCATCTTTAGTGAATGCCTGTTCAAATATTTGTTCACTCATTTGTGCTGTTTATATCTTGGTAAGTTGTAAGAGTTGGGTGGTTGATTGGGTCAGGGTCTTGGTGAAGCCTACAGTGAGTAGCATGAAGCATTATTGTAGCCTAAGCCTTTGAACTTGGGATCTTCCCACCCAGTCTCTCCAGTGTGTAGGTTACAGATGGCACTACACCAAACAGAGTTTGATTTTAGCTTTTTCTTTCTTTCTTTTGGTTAGGATGTATTAACTATATATGATGGGTTCATCATGGCATTTTTGCACTCTACATATTTCACTCCCATTAATCCACTTTCCCTGTTTTGTGTCTTCCTGCTCCTCTGATCTGCTCCTTCCTAACTTCCCAACCCAGCATTTTTATCAACTCAAAATGAGGCATTTTAGGGCACGCTACTGTTTAAAAGACATTTTGCTTTGTTTTAGATTGTTGGATGATATGATAAATCCATGTTTGGCTTTTTAAACTATCTTCCAAATATCTTTATTTTTGCCTTAAAAAAAAAAAAAAACAAGCTAGATGTTTTGGTGATCTTTTTAGTCTAGCAAGGAATGGACACTGCTAGATCAGTGTACCTACTGTGGGGCTCACTGCCTCTGTTCAAGTTCTACCTAGCTTCCTGCTGCTTTGGGATATACACACACTTCATGCCTTGCTTCATTGTTGTCATCTATACAATAGAGTATTTCCTACTCAGAACATTTTGAGAAGGATTAAAGGAGTTCAATTTAAACTATTTACAAGTAGTCTAATACCTAACAAATACTAGATCATAATAACTGCATGCCAAAGATAACTTTCAGAAAGACTGAGAGAAAAGAGATGGTGTGATACTTTATTTTGCAAATGGCATACTTCCCCAAAGCCAGTTAGCTGAAATTCAACATACCATTTGATCATAGATGCCAAATTTTTAAGTAAGTGTTATTTCTTTTTATGCAGTTCTAAATATCTCCTATCATTCTAGAAGACTTCTGTGAAGTTATCTTGGGTAACAGGAGATAAAGCTACCTGGCTGTCAGTTTTGAAAGTATTACATTTGCTGACACTTAAGATTATAATGGGGGGCTGGAGAGATGGCTCAGCGGTTAAGAGCACTGTCTGCTCTTCCAGAGGACCCGGGTTCGATTCCCAGCACCCACATGGCAGCTAACAACTGTCTGTAGTTCCAGTTCCAGGCAAACACCAAGGCAAATAAATAAATAAATAAAGTTTAAAAAAAAAAAAAAAAGATTATAATGGGATTTAGTCTTGTTAGTAGATATAAACTCCAAGCACATGTTTTAAAATTAGTAACAGAGACCTCCCAGGCTTATATTTCCCAACAAAAGGACTGATGGAAACTTCCGTTCACTCACTCTTTGGACCATAAAGGAACATTGTCTTGTGAGGACTTGGACCAGTGCATTGAGAGCAAAGAAAGTCTGATTTGGATGTTCTCATGTGTGGTGCAGACATTCAAGCTAAGAAATCAATATGAAAATTGTCAAAGCAGTTACTGTTAGTTTTTTCTAAGTGTCTCGTGAATGGAATCTCAACACCGGGAGTTTATTACAGCAGGGAGCAGAGATAGGGGCAGAAGGGAGCAGAGAGAGAAGAGGGGGAAGGGGGACTCCTGTGAGTTCTTTCTTTAAAAGGGTGGGTGGGCCCATGTTTGCATCGCCACACCCAGGGGCATGATTGACAATTATATTCCAGGTGAATGTAAGCTTTGAAATGATAGACCCCAGACTCAGGGTACTATCCTTGGGAAGGGGGGCCCCAAGAACCCAGACTCCAGGCAGTTGATGTAAAATAACATGAGGTTTATTACATCTGCAGATGAGCTACCTCCTTGCCTTGGGAAGCAAGGGAGTAGCAAGGGAGGGGCAATCCCATATCTCTTTTAAAGGCTAAGACCATAAAAGCACCATAGCAACAGGGGCAACATGATTAGTCACTTTAAAGGTCACACTATAATCGTAAGGTTGCTCACAGTAGTCCTGGGGTTGCCTTAAGACCAGCCGGTCAGGGGACTTTTACAACCGGGTGTTGGTCACCGCTATTCTGCTTGAACTTCTGGAATTTTAATCACAGGTTCGACCAGACCGTTATGTCCTATCTGAGTTGATTATGGCTATCTGGGCTGGGTCACTCTGTTTCCTGGGACAGACTTTTAGACTTTTAGTTCCTTGTTCTCATGGAGGGGTGCTCTGCTGAATACCTGAACTGAATGCCTGGGTCAAACCCTAGAACCCAAGGTCCTTCAGGAAATCCTTACATTCCATCCTTTGATATATATACAAAAAAAAAAAAAAAAACTGGGTTTATGATCGGGAATGGGTTGTTGTGGTCTTGGCTATTTTTTGCTGACATAAGGATGGAGAGGTCTTTAGCTCATCTTGCTGGCAGAATTGAAGGATTTGGATCATAGGGCCCCAAAGTTTGTTTCCTGGAGCTCGAAAAAAAAATATGGGTTAGTGATAGAGCTTTGGGAGTGACTAGAGGAAAGGAGTTTGGAAGTAAACCTTGAGTTAGCTGAGTGTGTGAATGGTTCTTTTCTTTTGCTCCCAGGGATTCTATTGTCTGCAGTGATAGAGCTTTGGGAGTGACAGGCTAAGGGGAAAGGAGGGAAGAAAGAAACTTGGAAGTAAACCTTGAGTTAGCTGCATTGTGTGAATGATTCCTTTCTTCTGCTAAGAGATTTTATTCTCTGCTGCCTGCATGTTAACATCTGTGGATCCTTGCTAGGTCTGGTAAAGAGAAAGGATTAAAGTGTCCTGTATTTTGCCTACCTGTACTCCTGCAGGGGTGTGGGGAATGGTCTTTGTTTTACCTGCAATGCATCCTCAGGGAGTGGCTGCTTCAACTGCAGAGTTGAACCACTCTTTGTTTACCTGGGTTTTCAAGCAGACTACCTGGGGCCCTTTGTTTACCATCTTGGCTTCTGCTCTGGCCTGCTGCAAAGGAAGCTTGGAGCTGATTTTTTAAGATTTTGGGTCTCTTGTCTGGCTATTTTGAGGAGGGAGGATAAAAGGTTTAAGATTAGCCCCCTTCCCCCTCTTCTCTCTCTGGTCCCTTCTGCCCCATCTCTGTTCCCTGCTGTAATAAACTCTCGTGTGATATTTTTGGTGTTGAGATTCCATTCACAAGACACTTACAAAAAACTAGCAGTTACCTGCCCTGACCCATTCTTATAGAACTCCTGTAGATAAAACCCCACCACTGAACTCACTATCAAAATGTTAAGACCACAAGAACCAATGAAGTCTTTCTCAAGTTACAATCAGCAGACATCGCAGGATTTTCAGCAACATCACATAGTTGTGAGGTCAACAGAGACACTAAAATTAATTTTAATATTAATTATGAATGGATCAAAACTCTAAGAAAACTGAAATACCATGATGTAAACAGAAGGAGAGGTGTAGAAATGAAACTTTGGTCCCTGAGGACATTTACAGCACAAGGGAGGGATGGGGAAGAGTGTCTGTGTGTGTGTGTGTGTGTGTCTGTGTGTGTGTGTGTGTGTGAGAGAGAGAGAGAGAGAGAATGTGAACATTATCAGTTTAACCCATGTTAACAGCTGATTTGATAACTTTAAAATTAACAAAAATAAATCTGAGGAAGAGATATAAAATGTGCTGTATGGAAATAAAAATCAGAAACAGTTTAGTTGTTTAAGGGACATGGGGTAAAATGAAGTACTGCAGCATACCTTCAGTAGGTGTTTTAGAAAGAAGTATGAAGAATGGGTAGATACAGTACTCAGGGAGTGACTGACAGTATTATTTTGTTTTGATTCCAAATAGCTATGAAAGTCCTGACTTTTTGTATTTAAAATCATAAATCAATAAGACTACCTGGTCTAGGAGGTTTTTAAATGTTTAAGACTTAGTAAAGGCCACAATAAGCAGGTCTCTGACCACCTTTACTGCTGCTGTAACTAGGGCAACTAAGAATGAATGTGACAGGAATGCCTCCATTCACTTAGTCTTTCAACCCTATTATAGATGAGGGAACCTAGTCTTCAGAAAATCACATGTTAATAAAGAGATTGAGCAAGATTGGAGTTGCAGTAATCTACCATACAAACCCAGCCCTATATAATTTCAGCCAACAGCTTCAACACAAAAGTCACTTATCAGATAGTTGACCTTTGGTGGTTGGAGCCATTTAATTGCCTTTAGATGACTATTGCAGTAGTTCTGGGGACATTTTTGGTGAGACTGTAGGATCTAGAGGGTGTTGATATATCAGCAGAACAAATCTGAGTTCATAGCAGTGATGTAAATAGGCACAGCATTTTATGGAAAGCATTTTGACAGCAGATTTTAAGAGTCATAAAATGCTTATACTTTTCAACCTAGTTAATACCACTTCTGAGAATACAGGAAAGAAGCAGTCCAATGTGACAGAAAGCCTATACCATGTGACCAGCACAGTCATGTCTGTAACTGAGTGCTGTCCAAATCTTTGTGCTCTGTATAAAGGAATGATTGGCAGGTCAGTAATGAGATACTTGCTTAGCCAATAAACATGAAGTATCATATGACTGAGAAAAAGAAATCAGTCATCATGAGTTTTAAAAGCAACACCAAAATTTTATAATAAATTACACCTTTAAAATTTTAAATTTGTGTGTGTGTGTGTTTTACCTACATGTGTATTTGTGTAACGTGCATACAGTGCTTTCAAAGTCCCCTGGAGCTACAAATGATTATGAGCTGCCATGTGAGTGCTAGAAATGGAATCTGAGGAGACAGTTCTAACAGGCTAACCACTTAGCCATCTTTCCAGTACTACTCACCCATGACAGAAATTACATCTTTTACATAAGGTGAAAGGAAATACTCAAATAATTAGACAGTATGACTTTAATACTTCTATCTTTGAAGATTTTTGTAACATAGGTGTATATTTTTAAAATTGAAATTCTTTGCCGACTGGGTTTTTGTGGCTTGATCTTATAATCCTTACTGTAGGTTAGTTGCACTGTGATCAGAGAGCCCATTAGAGGCTTGTAATGAGCATCTCTGGGGCAGTTATCTCTGGATGGCATGGGGTATGCCTCTTTTATTGGTTAGAGGAACCTTTGGCCAGCACATCTTTCCATGCAGATGACTCATGGTGATGAGTACATTCTGGGAGACGGGAGGACCTCACCATATGTTGACTCTTTGGAAGCTATAACATGCAATTTCCTTGTCCCTGCAAGTTAGGGTCTGTTCTCCTTTAGATACTCTAAACATATTTTGCACCCTCATTTAGCCCTTTGTCCTTTGATGACCATAATAAATGATTCCTTCCCTAGATAGAGTGCCTTTCCAAATAATGAAGCAGACACCAAATAAGTTAAAGTAATTCTTTAATTGAATTAAGCTTTAATTAAAATAAAAGTAAGGAAATAAAGAGTACCTTGTGTGTTATGAATGACAGTGGCCCCCATGAATTCCTGTATTTGAATAATTGGTCCCAGTTTTGGGAACTGTTTGGGAAGGATTAGGAGATGTGGCCTTGATGGAGGTGTGTCACTGGAGGAAGGCTTTGAGGTTTCAAAAGCTCACACTATTCCCAGATAGCTCTTGCTGCCTACTGGTTATGCCCCAAGATGAGAGCTCTCACCTGTGTGCAGGGCCTCTCCTGCCTGCTTGTTTCTCTGTCCTCCACTATGATGGTCATGGAGTCTAGTCCTCCGTAACTGTAAATTCCAATTAAAATGCTTTCTATTATAAGTTACCTTGGTCATAGTGTTTTGTCGATGCAATAAAAAAGTAAAAAAGACCCTTGTGAACAAAGCAAGCTGGCTAGAACAAGAACAAACTGGCTTTTCCAAGTATTGGGCTCATTGTAGCCTTTATTGGGGTGACATGAAACTGGTCAGCTCAGGATGATGGGGACTGTGGCCATAAAGTGTATGCTTCACCATCCTAGACCCACTAAGAAAGAAACAGCCTGTTGTTTCAATTAAAAGTTGTTCTGGGGACTGGAGAGATGGCTCAGCGGTTAAGAGCACTGACTGCTCTTCCAGAGGACCGGGGTTCAATTCCCAGCACCCACATGGCAGCTTACAACTGTCTGTAATTCCGGTTCCAGGTAAAACACCAAGGCAAATAAATAAATAAAAGTTTAAAAAAAAAAAAAGTTCTGTGTGACCCAAAATTCAGGACGAGTGTTTGATATCTAACTATTTATTATGTGAGTTTACCTTTTAGCTTTCATTAGCTTTGGGCTACAAAATAACAACTAATTGAAGTAATGCCTGCTGTCATCACTTCATCCTTCAGGTCTGTAGCTGGTTTAAAGTTTCTGACTTCGACTCATCAGTAACCCAACAGATAGAAGCCATGAGCTGCTCTTCTGGTTCATTTGCAACCAAGTAGCGATTAGCTTGAGGGTTGGTTGCTTGCTGAAAGGTTAGCAGTGGAACGTTTTCACTGCCCGAAGTTCCCAGTTTTCTCATTGCCTGCCCAGGAAGCTTACAGAGCACTCAGTTTCTTGGTTTTTGGTGTTAATATTTTTATATTGTGCAAACTGTTAAAAAGAAATGACCATTTTCTGTAAGGTTCTGAGGAAAGGTGAAAGATTTCTACCATGTCTGGAGACTATACAGAGTAGTAGACACCTAAAAGACTTATCCTAAGCAATGGGTGGCTGTGGGAAGCTTGGCATTGATGTAGCATTGCTCTGACTTACCTTATTCTTGTGTTAAATGAAAAGCAGTAGACTCTCCAAGGGACTAAGAGCATGGCTTGCTTCATCTTCTGGGCTAACAGTTCAAGGGAAACTTCTCCAGAAGACTTAAATAGGTCTTTGCTCCTTCTTAAAGATGGCAAGTGGATCTGGGAAATGACTCAGCTCATAAAATGTTCCCTTAACAAACATAAGGGACCTTTCCTTTACTCAAATCCTTAACACCTACATAAAAAGCTAGGCATGACAGTATCCATCTGTAATCTGATTACCAAGTAAGTAAAGATGTGTGACCCCTCACTAGATCAGTTCTCTGTAGCCAGCCAAGCCAAATCCATAGCTTCAACCTCAATGAGAGACTGTCTCAGAAAATTAAAATGGAGAACAACTGAGGGAAATACACAAAGTCACCCTTTAGCCTACACATCACACAGTGACATGGTACTCCCCATATAGAAAAGTTTCAGTGTGCCATAGACATTCTTCCCTTCACATTAAAAAGAGCATAAGAAATGTTTCAGGTTGGAGCATTGTCTTGTCAAAGTTATTCTGTTATACACAATTGTGTGGTGTACCTTTTGCTGTCTTAAACTTGAGACTCCTGATTAGCTGAGAGCTAATCCCACGCTTCTGCCTCAAGTATGCACATCAAGAATACACTTTTCGTCTGAAAGATGTCACACAGAAAGCTAGCCGAGCCCACATACTACACTTCTGGGATATGATGACATCAGATAGAAGACTTGCTGAGCTCACATACTGCACTTCTGGGAGAAGATGATGTCACATAGAAAGCTAGCTGAGTCCCTATTCTTATGGGAGAAGTCTGCTTTTACTTCACTTCCTAAGCTATTTCTATAACTTGATTTTTTTTTTTTCCCCAGTATTGCCTGTCAGGGCACCCAACTTTACCGTGCAATGTGCTCAAATTCAAATCTACTACTATTATGTTGGACTGCGGACTGGACATGACTTCTACTCTCAATTTCCTTCCTTTGCCTCTTGTTCAAAGGTATGTGCGAATGCATCCTGATATAAAATGAGTTTTATTTCCCTGAAAAATGGAATCCATTAGTATAAACATTACTTGTACCTTGTGTTGTCTCATACATTTGCTTTGTCCCCTTAAAGCTGTTCTATCCAAATAACTTCCTTTGGTTGTATTGGTGGAAAGTGCTCTATTGATGTATTGATTGACTCCTTTATTCCAACTTCTTATGAGCCTCTGTAAAATGTTCCTGAAACTGCCCAGTACAATTGAGGTCATGTATATTTCATCTGTCTTCTTAATTCACCTAAGAGGTAATAAATGACTAACTGATGAGCTCCAGAATTGAATTTTAGGATCATTTAACTGACTTTTCAGGGGCTTGACAGAGTAAATGCTGACTTTTCTTTTCTGTGCATTGTTTTCATATTAGTGATTTTAGATTATTTATTTGTTTGTGTGTGTATCTATCTCCCAAGTCTATGTCTTAAGTCACCTACAGTCAGCATTGTTGACACTAAACTAAGATTTGAAGAAGCTGGTTTCTCCATTAGCTTCTACTTAAGGCAGGGCAGTTTATAAGAAAAGTGACTTTTAAAATCAAATATGCGGGGCTGGAGAGATGGCTCAGCAGTTAAGAGCGCCGTCTGCTCTTCCAGAGGACCAGGGTTTGATTCCCAGCACCCACATGGCAGCTAACAACTGTCTGTAGTTCCAGTTCCAGGCAAACACCAAGGCAAATAAATAAATAAATTAAGTTTAAAAAAAAAATCAAATATGCCCACAGTAGCAAAAATAAAATGATAACCACAGATCAGATGAGATGGAAAAGCTATCTGAAACAAATTTGAGAGCTTAAAAGAATAACAAGCTGAGTAAACTATCTAATTCATCTCAGTCCTTCATGAAGACAGCACAAAATACAGTGATTATTCACAATGATAACCCCATGAACCATCCAGAAAAACTATAATCAACCATTGATCTTTTTTGAAATAAAGAATATAACAAAGGGATATAACATGGGGAAAAAGTCACAGATAACTTCAGGTTACATTTTATGCAAAGTTGATGGGGTGCACTTATATCTATACTCAGCACTTTAAAATATAGTTATTATCCAAGAGTGGAGGAAGATGTTATCTACATGGCTGGCATAATACTTTATAAAGAGCTGGATACTATTGTCTTTTTTCCCCCATAATGAACAAAGTATTCATTATTTTATGTTTATTAAGATCTGCCCTTGCCAGGCAGTGGTGGTGCACACCTTTAATCCCAGCACTTAGGAGGCAGAGGCAGGTGGATCTCTTGAGTTTGACAGCCAGAACTGTTACACAAAGAGACCCTGTCTCCAAAAACAAAAACCAAACAAACAAAAAAATGTGCCTGTATGGGACCAGGGATACTGATAGCACAAAACTGATTTCTTAACCCTCAAAGAGCATGAAGTCTTTCAGCAGAGAAAGACAAAGACTACCTGTACTTAAGAAGAACAAACAGATGCATTCTATGGTAATTACTTTTTTTAGATACTATGAAAGTTTTTATAGAGCCTTGACTACCAGAACCAGAGTTGGTCAGACAGTACCAGCTTCTTCTTGTTCTTCCTGCTCATTCTCTTTAGGTAACTCCTCCAGCAGTGGTGAGGGGGAAAATCCACAGCCAGCCTCTCCTGTCTTTTTTCCCCTTACTTCAGAGGGAAGTGATATACTTACTGGGGTGGTTGGCAGTTCATAGAGTTCTTTATAAAAAGTGTCTTTTGTGACTAGGAAGATGGCTCACTGAATAAATCACTCGCTGTGCAAGTATGAGGCTAGAGTTGATACCCCCAGCACCCACATCAAATCCAGGCAGGTGTGGCCACCTGCTTTTAATCTTGGTGCTAGGAAGGCGAGACAGGGGACTGACTCCCTGAAGCATACTGGCCAACTATTCTAACAGAATCAGTGAGCTCTGGGCCAGTAAGTGAACTAGAAAGGGATTGAAGAAGACAGCATCAACCTCTGGCCTCCACACACATGAATACATGGCATACTACATCAACCTCTGGCCTCCACACACATGAATACATGGCATACTACGCAAATACATGTTCATTCAAGCCAGAAACTTAGGGTCATCTTTGCTTAAAAAAAAGTATTTCTATCCTTCTCTTCCTGTCCCCTTACCTTACTTTGTCTTTGTAGCTCTTACTATTATATTGCTTCATATATACATGGTTATCTTCTCCAGTGAAGATGTTTTATAAGGACGGGAATTTTGTTTGCCACTGAATTCCCAGCACTTAGACCAATTCTTGGCCTGTATTGGCAGCTCAGTAAATATTTGGCTTTATGAGTAAATCATTCTGCCTTACCTTCTCAGAGTATTTTCATTATTAAAGTATCATTGTTAAATTATTGTATCTTTGCTTTACTGCAAACTTGGGGTGGGGTGAGAGTGTCTGTGTCTGTAAATGCTAGTCAGTCATAATCCTGGTTCACCTCCCAGTGTTGGGATTGCAACTGTGTGTCACCACACCTGGCTGACTCTCCATCTTTAGTTCTTATCTATATACCTGTTAGTATTTTTCCATTTTACCAATTCAGCTTTCATTAAGAAGTACTTTATAACAGAAACAAAGGAGAATTTGTGATTCAGCATCCTGTGTTGATCACATACTGTATTTAGTTGTCTAATTTTGAGTCTCCTTCAATCTGGAAGAATTTCTCAATCTATCTGTTTTAATGACCTTGACATTTTTTAAACATACGGATTCATTATTTTATATAGTGTTTTTATATGTTGTATGTGATGTTAGTTATATTAGGTTGGAATTATTATTATTCTCAGAAGACATAGGTTCCATCCACCCCAGAAGGACAGACAGGAATGGCTTGTCTCCTACTTGTCTAACTCTCAGGGCTTTGCCTCCTGTGCCTTCAGCTCTTAGCCTTCTCTGCATCCTATCTTCCTCCTGACCAGCACAGCAGAAAGTCAGTCCTCCAAAAGAAATGGTTCTAAAATAGTTAAATGCAGTAATAACATGTTCTTCACTCATCATTTTTCCACTATTTTCTTCTGAATTGCTGGCATTTTCAGGTCTCTAGTATATAAGACTAAGTCAGATTATTAGAATTAAATGGCTATTCGATTTTTAATGTGTTATTATATTTGTAGGGTGTGTGTGTGTGTGTGTGTGTGTGTGTGTGTGTGTGTGACAGAGAGAGAGCGCACAGGCATACAGCACATGTGTGGAAGTCAGGAGACACCTTTCAGAACTTGGCTCTCTCCTCTTCCCATGGAATCTGGGAGCTGAACTCAAGGTTTAGGTCTGCTTGACAAGTACTTTTACTGCAAAGCCTTCTTGCTTGCCCATATATTGTTTGTTTGTTTTTGTTTTGTTTTGATTCAACCACTTTAATGTACATAAAATTAATCTCACCTTCTAGAATCTATTTGTCTGGATAAAGAGTCACTTTGTAACTCTTAGGGAAAGTAGCTTCACTTTTCAATAACTGGAAACTTAAGCCACTGGTGCCAAGTGCCCAGCTTCTTAAATTGTAGGTTGGAGCCCTACATAATTGAATGTGAAGCTGTAGTAGATTTGGCAACAGTAAAAGGTTTCTGAATGTACAATGACCAAAAATTAATTCAAAGTCAAATGAATACAGGAGTTTCAGTCTACAGGGTTCTGAACACACAGCGTCATGTTCTGTAGTGGTCATGCATAGTGCCTGAGTCACCTCCACTCCAGACTGCTGCATATCATGAACTGCAGGATTTTTACTGTACACACGTAATTTTCTGTTCTTGCAAAAACATAAATGGGTTAGTTACAAAAGACAAAGATAGTGCTTTCCTGCCATTCCTGGGCAAGTATCAGGTTAATGTGCTAGTAAAGCTAGTAAGTCTGGATGTGTGTTAGAATGTTTAATTTTATAAACTGCTATTTCTGAATCATTAGGATGGATCAAAGGGTAAATGTACTTATTACCAAAGCTAATGCCTTAGGTTTGACAAGGCCCTTCCTAGGGGAAAGAGAGAACTCACTTCTGAAAGTTATTCTTTGACCACACAAATGCCATGACACATATACAGTCTGCATGCGCGCGCTCGTGCACACACACACACACACACACACACTAAATACAACTAAATTTTTTACATTGCACTGGACAGTGGTGGTGCACACCTTTAATCCCAGCACTCGGGAGGCAGAGGCAGACAGATCTCTGTAAGTTTGATGCCAGCCTGGTCTACAAAGTTCCAGGACAGGCTTCAAAGATACACAGAGAAACTCTGTCTCAAATTTTTTTTTTTTTTACATAGTTGTTTGAATTGCTGACTTGAGTTTCATAAATTGCTAGATAAATTCTGGTTTGGAGTAAAAATAGAATGTCTAACAATTTCTGAAATGGCCCTACTTCTGTTATTTTTTAATCATATATTCATGTGCAGTGGCATTCTTAACATTGATTACAATAACAAAATGTTTATGAACTCTGAAAAAATGTTGAAGGTGTCTGATTCCTACAGAATCAAACATTCAGCTGAGATTTATTGATGAATGTAAAATCAAATACGCATATTCATCTCATTAGTATGCAAATTTACTCTGATCTTTAGTAGATAGTAAGGTGATATATATGTCAAAGGATTGTTTTTTTATACTTATTAGTAAATGTTTGGTTTCTCTGCCTAATTTTTAAGATTTATCTATTACTTTTAGTGTCTGTGTATGAGTTTTATATACTGTGTATGTGCAGCTGCCCTCAGAGGCCAGACAAGCACATTGGCTAACTGAGAATGTAGTTTACAGGTAGTTTTGAGACTCCCAATGTGGGTGCTGGGAACCAGACCTGGACCCTGCAAGAGCAGCACTCACTCAACTTCTGAGCTCTCTCTCTAGCCCCTGTATACTTATTTGATATGTCTGTATACATAGGATTACACGAAAATTTTTGGACAAAAGGAGATTACAGGTAGGGTTCAAGGTGACCTGTTGTAATCCATTGTCAGCACTAAATTCACAGCTCAGCACCTAAGTGTGCTTTCTCAGAGTCTGTGAAGCCACCCACTCTGCCTCCACTCACAATGGCTGTTGAACACAAACAAGATAAAGCCGAGGTAGTTAGTGACTGGAAGCTCTAAGACCCTCTCAGTGTTTCACCTGCACTCTTCCCTTTCTGTTCTGCTCCAGTCCTGTGCTAAACCGTTCTTTTGCCACATAACCACTCTTTGTTTGCTTTGGTTTTGGTGGTGCTAGGTATTAAACCCCGGGGCTGTGCACATGATAGACAAGCATTCTATGACCCAGCTATATTCCCGGCCCTGGGTAGGTAGTTTTGAGATCATTGTACAGCCTAGGCTGACCTCTGGGTCTCTGTGCTGCCACAGCTTCCTGAGTCTGTGATGACAGACACATACCATGATACCCAGCTGTTCTCTTCTGTCCTGACAGGGCTTTACTGTGTAATCTAGCCTGTCCTCAAACTTGAGATCCTCATGCTTCATCTTTACAGTGTTGGGGTTAGAGGTGAGGAGCACCATAGCCAGCCCTAAGATGGATCCTTAGGCTTAATACAGCATGGTGTAGTTCTCATCTTCTCTGTTAACTTGGATAAGAACCACTGCCAGTAATTGTTAACTATGTTTAATTGTATGGTGAATGTAAAGTCAGCATGAATTCACTGAAGATTATAATGTATTTAGGATAATTCATTTTTTGTTTTGCAGTCCCAGGCTGTCTAATCTTCCTGGCTGGTCTTTAAAAGATGGAAATGCTTTTTTGGACAAGGTAATTTCAAAAATGTAAACTCAAACCTGCCTGTACACAGTGGAAAGCTGCCCTGTCCTGGCGGAACCATGCTGATTACTCAAGCCTCATTATGTCTTTTCATGTATGTTCTCCTCCAAACCCTAAGATTCATGTTAAGGTCTCTAATACTTGATGATCACTATGGACTCTGCTTGGCCTCAACAAACCTTTCTACAATTGTAACTAGGGTCTCAGAGGTGATGCTTATTAAGAGTTTAGTCAGCTTATTAAATGAGATCCCAGTGCTTAAAAAAATTAAACCTGTGACATAGGCACACTTTGTCAGTGGTAGAAGATTAAAACATGCAGATCATCTCCATGCCACTCAGTGGTCCTCTAAATCATTCATCCTCACCTGAACTTCAAAATTAAGAAGCTGAATGAGTTTAAAGACCTTTCACATGACTCGTCTGAGTAAAACAGTTACTGCTTATAATGAACACTGCTGAAGAAGCGTGGGCTTTTTTTCAGAATTAATTTTCTGTAGTTGCACCCCAAACTCAAGTGCAACCCTGATGTATAATTTGAAACTAGATTTCCCTCATCACTGACTAAAATTATGTGACATTCAGGAACCTGTGTACCTGATTTCAGCTTGGGTCTCCTGCTGGCTATAAATCATTATCCCCAAGAAAGGCTCAAAAGCATTGCATTGTGAGTGAAATGACTTGCATGTATATGAGGGAGTGTTTCATTAAAGGGGAGTGGTGAATGAAAGACAGTGACATTGTAAGTGTTTGGAATGGCAATGAGTCTCCTGCAGGCCTGGGGGCTGAGAACTCAAGAGACTGTATTATGGGCATGCACTAGTGCATAGCACTCTGAAGAGGAAGCACACAGGGCCCTCTTAAGATCATGCAAAGGTTTGAAACCACCCTTCGTGGGGCTCCTTTTTTTTTTTTAATTTAATTTCTTTATTGATCCATTGGGAGTTTCACATCATGTACCCCAGTTCCACTCACCCATATCTCCCCCTTACTCCTGCAGCACTCCACCCAAAAGAAAATTTTAAAAAATCAAAGCAAAGCAAACAAACCTCTCCAACACCTCCATTTTAGCTTCATCTTGAAGGTCCTGGGAATTCCCCCATTAAACATAATTAATTGCCCATTTGTTTTTAGCTAACAGGTCCATTGTAATCAAGAATTGTTCATCTCCCTTTTTTGGCTCATCGTATCAATAGTTAAACAGTACTCACAGGAGCACACTCAACAGGAAGAAACCTTTAAGACCCTAATAAAGACTTTAAAATTCCTAAGGATAGTAATATAGTTGACACCCACACCCTGATTTCTTTTTTTTTTTTTTTTCTCTCTAAGTCAAATTGTTTTCTCAAGAGTTTCATCGAACATTTAATGAAATCTTATTTACATAATTTCAGAAAATTGAAGAGGTGGAGACAAACCATTCTCTGTTTACCATAATTCATGATGGACATTATAACATTGGCAATTATAGGACATAAATCCCATTGTACCACTGTGGTGTTTTAGGGGTTTTTTTTGCTTGAACTTTTTTTTTTTTTTTAAATGAATAAAGAAGTCACACTTTCTATCCTTGTATATCCTTATTCAAGGTCCCTTCCCCCTCCCACCACATCAGGTCATTCTCTCTTCTCCACAACTCCCCATCCCCTCTCTGGGCAGGCAGCAGGCAGTCCCAAGGTCTTGGTGTCCCAATATTGCTTAGTTCAGCCTCCACTCCTGGCAGATCCAGTTTTCTCCCCACAACCTCAAGACTGAGTCAGTTGTTCCTCTAGGTGGAGCGGAATCCAAGGAGTCAGTCCAAGGTGTTTCTGATCCCAAGCTGTTCAGTGGTTGTGGCTTGCAGCTTGGGCATGCTTTGCTTTTTTCTTCTTTGTTTGTTGGATTGATTAGAGTCCACTAATGAGTGAGTACATCCCCTGCTTATCTTTATGGGTTTGTGATAACTCGCTCAGGAGGATATTCTCCAAATTCATCCATTTGCCTGCAAATTTTAGGATATCATTTTTTCTTACTGCTGTGTAGTACTCCATTGTGTAGATGTACCACAGTTTGTTAATCCATTCTTCAGTTGAGGGGGACACCCTGATTTCAAATAAAGACTCAGAGTAATTCAAATTGTGTAAATTTAGATGCGTACTGATCTACAGTGCAAGTTCCAGGACAGCCAAGGATACACTGAAAAACCCTGCCTTTAAAAAAAAAAAACATAGGCATGTGTATGATGATCCAGGAATTCTACCACTTATTTAAAAGTCCAGAGGCTTTCTGGGGGCATTTCAGCCAATTTGTCAGTGGTCTGCACAGGTCCCCAGCCTTTCTATCCAGTTCAGTGTGCTCTGGCATAATTTCAGCCACGCTTAACCTGTGTGGCTTTGTCTGGGAGTTTTTTCCTGATGCTACTCCTACATGGGACTGGCAGGTTGAGGCTCTTGACCTCTTCCTTCTTGGCGGACTCAAGCCTGTTTGATCTGCTTCTGGGTTGCCTCTTGGAGTAAATGCAGCTGCTCTAATGGGATGTGCTCTAATAGCTTATCCTCCAGACAAGCTTCTCTTTACCACCCCCATTGCAGGGGAAAACTACCAGAAAAACAGCAGGCACCCTGTCTGATCTACTGCTCTCAGACTCTTCTCATAGGCAACCTTCGGGAGAATACAAACTCAGGTGTGCATATAAATATGGACAGTAGTGTCTGAGGTGGGAAGCTATGTGATTCTATTTTTAGGACATAAGCCTTCCTTCTTTTGAATAAATATGTTTGGTTTATAATCGTCAGTAAGTCCATGCTTTGTGAAGCAAACAGTGCATGCGCTTTGACCTCTGCCCTCAATCTTACACCTCCCTCCTTACTAGGCCCCTTCCCTTCAGCTCTTAATCTGTGGAAGAAAAGGCTCCTTAATCATCTGTCTGGGACTGGACTCCTAACCTGAACATTGCAGAACCACCAGAGGACTATGTCATAAGTACAGGGTCAGATCAATGGTCCCCTGTCCAGTTTCTGGTCCTTTAGATATTAGACAAGGCCCAGGGAATTTTGACTTGGTAACTAGTTCTTGGAAAACACTGGATTGCAAATTATAGCAGCGGCATGCGTTCTTCCTAACTTCTTAAAGAGGCCTCAGGGAATGCGTGTGCAAACCCAAGTCTGCCACCAAGCAGCGTTTCCTTCCTCAGTTGGGCACCTAGCCAATCCCAGCCTAAATAAGAAATGGTTCGTCTAAAAATAATCTCCCACCCTCCAAGTTAGGTGTAGAGGTTGAATTTTCTAGGTACTGTATCTATAAAGTAGCTCTTAGTATTTTTTTCTCCTTATCTTTTTTAGGAGCTAAAAGAATGCTCAGGTCATGTATTTGTGGATTCTGTGCCTGAATTCTGCTTACCAGAGGTAAGATGAAAATGATTCTTATTGGAAGCAAAGTATCCTGTAATCAGCACTGTGAAGTCAAGGCATAGAGTATCATGACCCTGCGCACTCTCTAGTTACTGCATTTATCATTTAAGAATTGGGGGACAGTCCCCCATCTGTTTGAAGATTCCCATGTCCCAGGTACTGCATTTATTTCAGCATACCACAGATGGCAAATGGCTGTTGCAACCTTGACTTTATGACCTAAAATGTGGGGCCTGTGAATTAGTGCTCTGAGGTCTTTGTAACCTTTGTGCTCCAGAGTACAGAAGTTCTCAATAAGACACTTATATCCCACAGTGCACTTTTGGTTGTGCTATTCATACATGTAGGATTGTGAAGCCACAGATGATAATAGTCGTTGTTTTAAGACTTGGAGAAAACAAGTGTGACAAAAACAGGAGAGATACCAACTCTAGTTCATTGAGCCTGACACACCAACCATAGGCCCATGAAACCACTCTGACTGCTGTGGGTGATCCAGTATACTAGTAAGCAGCCAGTGCATTGCAATGGTGTGACTTTGTTTTGCAGAGTGTAGAGCCAAATGCTTGTGCATAACACTTTTAAAGGTAAAATACCTTTAATCCCTCTAAAGTATCTAAGTAAATATGTAAGTCAGTGCATAAATGTAATTTCAATATTAAATTATTTGGGGGAAATGTTTATGTAGTCATGTTTCTTAGGTACATAAATTAGGGATAGTTGGGTTTTTTTTTTCCTTCTGACTATCCTCAGCAAATTTTTCCATGATTTTGACAGTCAGGTTCCCTTTCATGTCCTCACATGTGAGGACAGGGGTCTGCCTTCGAGTCTCACTGTTGCTTTAACTATCACTTCTGTGGTTTTCTTCTGTGGCTGTCCCTCTGCTACTCTGATTTAATTTTCTTTTTAAAAACGGTTCTAGAGGTAGCAGAGAAAGGATCATGTCCACCATGAGAATATTGTCTTGCAGAGTGTGGTGTTAAGGCTAATAGATATGGGATATTGCCATGGGTTTGTTGTTTCCATTTGCTGTGTGACACTGCTTGAGTCAAGCACATCTGGTACAGATGGGTCAAACAAAAGACAAACAGGAACTGTTGTTTTTTGTTTTGATCTTTTGTGGGGCACTCCACCAGCTCCCAAATAAATCACACATAGAAGTGTATTTTTACTTTCAAATGCCTGTCCTTAGCTTGGCTTCTTTCTAGCCAGCTTTTCTTAAATTACCCTGGCTTCATTTGGTTTCTGGGCTTTTACTTTTTTATAACTTGTGTAAATCTTTGCTTCTTACTCTGTGGTTTGCTGTGTATCTGGGTAGCTGGCCCCTGGAGTCCTCCAACTTCTCTGGCTACTTCTGGTTTCTTTCTTTCTTTCTTTCTTTCTTTCTTTCTTTCTTTCTTTCTTTCTTTCTTTCTTTCTTTTTTCCCAGATTTCTCCTCCTTTTTATTCTCCCTGCCTGCCAGCCCTGCCTATCCTTTCTCTTGCCTTGCTATTGACTTTTCAGTTCTTTATTAGACCATCAGGTGTTAGAGACAGGCAAGTGATGTGACACAACTTTACAGAGTTAAACAAATGCAACATAAACCAAAGCAATACACTTTAAAATGATATTCTATAAGGAACATATTCTTAACTGTCTTTGAGCAAACATCTCACCCCAGTTAAGGAACCAATAATAATCCAAAGAAAGAATGCCACCAAAGTGCAGTAAAGTTCACTTAGTGAAACAGTGAGTTTTACTGATATTACTTGAAAGAGTATTGGTAAGAGGTTATTTACAGGACAGAAATGGGTCGAAGACAGTTACTTTACTAAAATCCCACCCCAACATGGGTGATAGCATGCAAAAGAGTGGACTCTTCCAGAAAGCTCTAATTGAAGACTTTTTCAGGCAGCTCTGTGACCTCAGCAGTCTTTCCTGTCTATATATGCTAGAAGAAAAGGCCTAGTGAATCAGGTCAGTTTCAGGGACTTCCTGAAGCCTTTGGGTTGTTTACTTCCTGAATTTTATTGAGCTCTCCTGCAGGATGGAATGTTAACTTCACTTGACAACACTGCATCTCGTCTGAGATGGCATATTTTGTCTTAGAGAAAACTGTTATATAGTACCATAGGTGCCATTGTCCTAGCAATGAGGTACTTATGTTATTTACACACATGCTGCTGATGCTGGCAGCTGTATTAAATTATTTCTGTGTTAAGTCACTCACCCAGAAAATAACCACATCTCAGATGGCACACTGCTTCTTATTGTTTGCTTATGTCATCGGTATCTTTGTTACTTCTTCTCTGAGCAGGACACAACAGCTTCACAATGCTTTCTCCTACCTCACACACCCAGTGACCCAGCTGTGCTCATCCTAGATGTATCCTGTTGTTGGAGGTTAACTCCTCTGTGACAAGGGGTTGCCAGCTATGAGCTGCAGTGGCTCACTTTTCCCACAGTCTGTGCTTGAGTCTACCCTGTCCTTCACTAGTATGCAGATGCTTGTTAGATGGGAAGGCAGAGGAGTTGTAGAAGTATTACCATGCAATGGTGCTTCCTTAAGAGGGAAACATAAAAAGCCCCCTTGGAGTTCTAAGAAGTGACTACCATTGTCTTTTGTTTCCTCCCCTATGAATATGGTAGTCGAACACTAAAAAGTCAAAAACTTAAAAAACAACAAGAGTGAAAAAATTAGTTGTCTCTCTATTTGACCATTTGCTAAATTTATAAGGTCAGAGTGATACTGGTGAGACAGCTACATTCTCACAGCTAGACATCCTACCCTGCTATTTGCTGTTAGTATTAGGACACATCCATGCTGAGAAGGGCGGTGTTGCAGGAAAGGCTTCATTACTCTGAAGAACCAAAACTACTACTCTCCATTTTGACAGCATCATTTGTCAGCCCCACAGTTCTGATCTATGTGCCCTGGCACAGACACATATCCTCCTCCCTTCCTCTTCAGACGGAGCTAATAGACCTGTCTACGGTCGATGTGATTCTCATCTCTAACTATCACTGCATGATGGCGCTGCCCTACATCACTGAGCACACAGGATTCACGGGCACAGTGTATGCCACAGAACCTACCATGCAGATCGGGAGGTAAGAGCAGTGTGGCTGCCAAGCTCCTTCAGTGGCCACTGTGGAGTGTGATGTCAGAAGGGTTTTGATTTCTTTCTCGGGAACGGGGAAGAGTAGGCTGCCCTCAAGACACAAGAATGCTTACTCGTGTAAGCATTGGTACCCCTGCCAGCCCCAGTCCTTCTTTAGCATAGCTAAAAGGAGTGCTCCCAGGAGTGCTCCCCTCTAGATGATGCTAGATAGGACAGAGGCCTACAAAGACGTTACAGAGATCCAGAGCAAAGAGCTTCAGAGCAAAGGAACTTCGCATATTTAAATGAAGAAAAAGAAGAAACTTTATTGCTTTGCTTTGAAAATATTCCCCTTCTCATGATTTACTGAGGGCTATAAATAGAGACAGCTTGTAGAAAACAAGGATAGAAGAGTAATTAGGCAGTTAGGTTGTCCTTCCCTGGAGACAGAATGAAATATAACATTCTAAGGATTTTAGACTAAGCAGTCTTATGCCTGGAAAGATGGCTCAGCAGTTAGAAGGCTTGCTGCTCTTGAAGAGGACCTAGTCTCAGTTCCCAGCACCCACATCAGGCAGCTCACCACCACATATAATTCCTGTTCCAGGGGATCTTGCTCCTGGCTTCACAGGCACCTGCCAACATGCATACATATCCAGACATGCACACACACACATTTGTGCATACATTAAAAAAATAAATAATTTTTGGATTATTTATTTTATCTATGTTATATCTCTGCACTACTCCTATGCATGGTCCCTATAGGGGTCCATAGAAGGCATCAGATCCCCTGGAACTAGAGTTACAAATAGTTCTGAATCACCGTGTGAGTGCTGGGAACTAAACCCAGGTGCTCTACAAAAGCAACAGGCTCTAAACTACTGGGCCATTTCTCTCACCACAAAAACAAATCTTAAAAAAACAAAATTTACAGCCTATATCTAGGTATGCCACCGCAGAGGTCTGCCCAGCTGCTGCACCGTTTCCCTCTAAGTGGAGCATCTGTGATTCCAGAAGCAAGTGTCAGCTTCGGGAATCAGAAATATGCTCCACTTAGACATCAAAATGTCTGTCTCGTGAGACCAGCTGGTGGGAGGTGGGCACACCCCCTCTCCTAACTACAGCTGGTGGAGGTGGGCACACCCCTCTCCTGACTACACTGGTGGAGGTGGGCACACCCCTCTCCTGACTACACTGGTGGAGGTGGCCACACCCCTCTCCTGACTACAGCTGGTAGAGGTGGACACACCCCTCTCCTGACTACAGCTGATGGAGGTGGACACACCCCTCTCCTGACTACACTGGTGGAGGTGGACACACCCCTCTCCTGACTACGCTGGTGGAGGTGGACACACCCCTCTCCTGACTACACTGGTGGAGGTGGACACACCCCTCTCCTGACTACACTGGTGGAGGTGGGCACACCCCTCTCCTGACTACACTG
>PVIH01024691.1:0-22243 GCA_004025045.1 Sigmodon hispidus | reverse complement strand
TTTTTTTTTAAACTTTATTTATTTATTTATTTGTCTTGGTGTTTGCCTGGAACTGGAACTACAGACAGTTGTTAGCTGCCATGTGGGTGCTGGGAATCGAACCCGGGTCCTCTGGAAGAGCAGACGGTGCTCTTAACTGCTGAGCCATCTCTCCAGCCCCCTCCTTTCCTTTTGAAACAGGTTTTTTTTTTGTTTTTTTTTTTTTTTTTTTTTTCTGTAGCCTAGACTGGCCTTGAACTCACCATGTAGCCAAGGATGCCCTTGAACTCCTGATCCTTCCACTTTTCCCTTTCTGAATACTGGGCTCACAGGTATGCCACTTCCTGTCCCCACCCCAGCTAATGTCCTAAAGCAGAATTGTCCCTTCCTGGCATACATCATCTTTTTACAGGATCTGTCACCGGTTCCTTTTCCGATATCACACTTTGGGGTGAGTGACCCAGCATTCCCCTTGTGTCAGTCAGCTGAGTACCATGGAAGGCAGGCACTGCTGGGTACATGAGAACCCCTGACAAACTAGGTGACACAGGGAGCAGAGCATGGTGTTACCTCAGCCAAGGCATCATGCCTTTGGAGTGTAGTGGCACCCTGGAGTCCCTTGTATTTCTGACTGATCCCTTGGCCCACAGGAGGGGAGCACAAAGAGGACTCTGGTTGGAGTTCGGCAGATACACAACGGGAAAGTAGTTCCGCCCCTTCAGTGGACATGCTGTCCCCGCTGGGCAGACTGGGTGCCAGCACTCAGGGCCCTCGTTCCGTCTCCGTGTCAGCCCTGCCTGCCTCAGACTCTCCAGTCCCTGGCCTCAGTGAGGGCATCTCGGACACCTGTATTCCCTTGCACACCAGTGGCCGGCTGACCCCCCGGGCCCTGCACAGCTTCATCACACCGCCTACCACACCCCAGCTACGACGGCACACCAAGCTGAAGCCACCGAGGACACCCCCACCGCCAAGCCGCAAAGTCTTTCAGCTGCTGCCCAACTTCCCCACGCTCACACGCAGCAAGTCTCACGAGTCCCAACTGGGAAACCGAATTGATGAAGTCTCCCCAATGAGGTAAGCCTACCCTGTGACTTCCTCTCAGACACATTCAAAGCACTGATAAAGTCAACCCAGGTAGAAGTATGGAGAAAAAATAGGTGTTCATCCCTTTGATGCAATTGGATTAAATCCTAACAGATCTCTTTCTGTACATACATAAATATATGTATCAGAATAGGCTAGACTAGGCCACAGGAACAAACAGGCCTTGTATCTGCGATGTTTAAAATGCCGAAGACTTGATTCTCGGGCTAGCAGAACAACTCCTATCATGGAACATTAATGGTCACTGACAATACAAATAGGGATTCTAGATGTGGTGTACTGGTAATTAAAGAGTTCCTTCTCTGTGTTCATGGGTTGCTTCTGAGAATCCACCATTGAAGGACTAAAAATATTGGAAACGAGCTGGGGATATGGTTTTGTGATAGAACACTTTCTATCTCCAGCACACACAAAAAGAACATTTGAAGAAGAATGCTATGTAATGCATTTTTTCTCTTATTTTTATTTCTTAACAATATAGTATAACAAAACCAAAACAATTATATTTGTTATGTTATTATTTAATATTATATATAATTATTAATATTATATATAATATAATTATATTAATTATGTTATACAATAGTATAACAAACAAAAAATTTTTTAAAATGGCATTTACACATGTTCCAAAGTCAGGAATACAGTGGCTCCTGTAGATCTCTGTGGTGATATATTGTATATTTAATAAAGTTTGTCTGGAATATCAGAGGACAGAATCATCCACAGCCAAGCTATAAAGGTCATGGAGTGGTGACCCATGCCTTTCATCCTGGAGGCATGATCCTCTGGATCTTTATGAGTTCAAGGCCTAACAGCCAAGCAGTGGTAGCACACACCTTTAATCCTAGCTCTAGGATAGTTGAACCAGGAAGTAAAATAGCTGGGCGAGGGTGAGAAATATAAGGCAGGAGAAGTCAGAAATTCAGCATTCTGTCTGAGCACCAGTCAGGTTGAGGACCTGTACATAGCACTTACTTATTCTGCCCGAGAAATTGGCTGGGTGAGAAGTGACTGTGGTCTTTTTCCTCTCTTTGGTATTCCAGCTTTCCCCCAATATTTGGCTCTCGGTTTTTATTATAATAATAAATAGAATTCATGCACTAGGTCTCTGCAGAAGTAACCCATAAAAAAATGTGTCTGTCTCCTCACCCCCACCTGAAGCCAAATAACATATGAAGGTTTTTAACAATAGTCAAAGCAACCTGGAGAAACCTGCCCATGGCATGCTGTCATATAACTTAGTGTGTACCTTCCAGTGAGTGTTTAGATAGTTGTGAGTTTTGTTGTTTTCTTTGGGTTCTTTCCTTGTTTCCCTGAAGGGTGGGGCACCTGCTCTTCTCTGTGACATGGCACTCCCTTTCTAGAGGGTCTCCAGGGCTTTGGCATTCCTCTTGCTTCTTGCTCACCTGCAGCCTGTCTTGGGCCCATTCCATGTCAAACACTGGGTGGCTGGGTTGGCTTTGCATTATTGACCATGGAACAGAACCTCAGAAAAATCACTGTGCTACCCTCCCTATCCAGCTGTGCACCAAGCCCCAGCTCTCCCTGGTGCAGCTGTAGAATCCAGGAAAATTGCTGCAAGCCTGTGGGTCCATTGGAGGGGACCTCACGGTGGCCTCAAGCTGATGGCCTTGTTTCTCATTTTCTCCTGAGAAGAGCAGTAGATTTTGTCCCATGTTAAGTAGGAGACAGATCTCAAGCCAGGAACACTGCTGCCTTCAGACCTTGGGATTCTGAGTCCATTCCCCCCAAACCCAGCCACCTGATTCAACTCTGAAGGGTTCTCTTGTGAGCCCCAAGGGCAACAGGAAGTTCTTATTCCTCCCAGCCCCTGCCTCTCCTGGGAGGAGGGAGTTCCAGAGAAGGCTGACTTGCTCAGAGCCCATCCCCACCCACCCTTCCTGGATTTCCTTTCAGCTCTCTATGATTCCCTTCTCTCCTAACCAGCTCTCCACCTAACACACCAATCTACTCCCTCTTCCTGGACCTTGGGCACCCACCCCCATGGGTCACGGGACTGAGGAAGATATGGATTCCTGGGTGGTGAATATGCCATGCTACGTGGCTAGCAAGGCTCCCAGAGCCAGGTCTCTGTCCCTTGGCCTGCTCTATTACCAGGTAGTTTTCCAGGCACAGGCTGAACCATGTGGTGACATCACCCCCTTGCTCTCCTTTTTGTCTCTCCAGGTTTGGTAAGAACAGTTCATTTTCATCTTTCTGCCACCGGAAGTCATGTTCGAGTTGCTGTCCTTGTCTAGGGTGGATTACTCTGCCCCACCTTAGCCCTGTTGGCTGACTATTCCATAGTCCAGAAGCTGAAGTACTGGCAACTACTTCGTGAAATAGCTCTAAGACAGCTGGCCTTAAATGACGGGCTGGCCTTAGCCCAGCCCATGGGAAGCAGAGACTTTGAAAGTGTCTCAGTTCACAGGAATCCCATACCAAGCCTGTCTCCACCTTGTCATTGCCATAGTGACCTCTGTGCCTCTGGGTGGGAGATGTCATCCACCTAATGTCCTGCTGATGTCTCGGGACTCCCTTCTCTAGGGGACAGGCATTCCCGGAGCCAGCTTTATATTTGAGCATCTAAGTCCCTAGAGGAGAAAAAGGAGGCAATCCTGGAGCCCCTCCCCCATCTCCAGCTGTGATCAGGATCTCACACATACTTACAAAGTGCAAAGGAGTCAGCTGGGCCTTCTGGGTCTGCTTTGGGTGCATTATCTAGGGGTTTTCTTTTTATATATATATATTTTTACTTTATATTTTTTATTTTGATTTTATATGAATTGGTGTTTTGCCTGCATGTATAACTGTGTAAGGGTGTCAGATCTTAAAATTACAGACAGTTGTTAGCTGCCATGTGGATGCTGGGAATTGAACTCAGGTCCTCTGGGAGAACAGTCAGTGCTCTTAACTGCTGAGCCATCTCTCCAGCCCCTATCTAGGGGTTTTCTAAGTGAAACAGTGATTTGTTTTTCTGTTAGCTAGCTGATAACAGTGGTTGGGATAAGGCCCAGGGAGAGAGGGCAGGGAGGGCTTGGCAGGCAGTGACAGTCCTTGGGGAGCTGCTCTTGGGTCCCAGGAAAGCATGGGCAAGAAGAGGAGGGTACTTATGTTTCTCTCTCTTTGGGGCCATTACCAAAACCCTTACCTCTGACCCTAGGATGTCCCCGACCATCGCTTCTCATTCTCAGGTGGTTGTGGTGGTGTTGGGACCACAGCAGTGAGGCTCTGGGGCTCTCAGGACTAATACTCCATCCCAATCCAGATCAGTGCTGCCTGGTACACACACTTGTGGCCAACACGACAAACCAGAGGTTAGGCTCTGAGCCTGGCAACTGGCCTCTCACTCTCTTACTATTTCTCTATAGCTGCCACTTCACACCTGTTAGAGTGGTGTGTTTTCATGGCCTTGGCTGCTAACTGGAGTGGGGTAGCCTTCGGAGAAAGTTGAGGGTCAACAGCCTCACAGAGGATGTGCCAGAGAGCCGTAGGTGATCCGGTTGTGGGTTCCCAGTCATCAAGAGGGTGGCAGAGGACCTTTGGTCACAATCAAAATTCCAGACAAGTGTGCTAACTGCAGAGCAGGACAGAGACACGTGCTAGAGAGCAGTGCAGTGGGAGGGTGATTGATACCTGTTGTCTTTGTCTAGCTGGGTCTGACCCATCCCTCTCTGATTGAGGTTAGGTCAGTGAAGCATTTCTGTGCAGCATGGCATCATGCTCCAGTTAGCTCGTGATCTCTGAATTAGAAGGTCTCAGGCATGAGCCAGCCAGCCCTACGGAGCCTCCTCAGTTTACCCAACCTGAGTTCTTTCCCCACAGATCTCCCTCATGGATCCCCACAGCTGGTACGAAGGGATATCGGGCTCTCAGTGACACACAGGTAGGTCCAGTTGTGTGGAAGTACAGAGCTGACCTGAGCTCCACAGGGCGCCATTGGGTCTGTCCTGGTTGTCTTTTGCCTCTGGGGTAACAAAACTCATACTCTCCTTGAACTCTTGACTCACTGACCCAGACACCTTTAGTGTTTTCTGGTTCCTCATCCTGATGAGGGAAAACACTCTTTTAGCTTCTCAAGGTTCAATGGAAATGGAGCCACAGAAACGGGAAGAAGCACAAGCTTCCTCCACATGCCTCCATGTCATGCAGGTCCCGAGGCCCTCAGGGTCCTCTGTGGAGCTTGTTGAAAATCCATGTTGTCAGACACTGCCCATATGCTTTTCCACTTGGCCATCTGGATTTTTTTTTTTTTAAGATTTACTTATTTATTATGTATACAGTCTGCAGGCCAGAAGAGAGCATCAGATATCATTACAGATGGTTGCAAGCCACCATGTGGTTGCTGAGAATTGAACTCAGGACCTTTGGAAGAATAACCCGTGCTCTTAACCTCTGAGCCATCTCTCCAGCCATGCCATCTGGATTTTTTTTTTTTTTTTTTTTTTTTTTTTTAAGGCAGATTTCACTCATAGTATAGCCCTTGCTGGCCTAGACTTGCTGTGTAGACCAGTCTGACTTTAGACTCACAGAGATCCTCCTGTCTTTTCCTCACAACTGTCGGGATTAGATGTGTGCACCGTCTCACCCAGCAACAATCTGGATTTTAACAATTCAGAGACTGATGTCTGTACATATAAAAGAGGGCCTCTGGAAACTATGGCAAGGACCATGCAGAGGTCTGCTCCAGAGTTCTGCATGGATTACAGGACAGCGCCTCTGCTTGTCCCTGCTAAAGTCTGTTGCAATCACAACAGGGGACATTGTCAGGGGCTCAAGGACATTGCAACTTGCTAGGGCCTGTGGTTTCTATGGAAACTGTGGGCTATTTTCCAGCTGTGCTGATACTGGCCTCAAGTTCTCTCCCCAGGGGGAGTTCTAGCTCCCAAGGGTTGAGCAGTGCATCTGAGGTCACTGCCACAGGGGTAGGACCTGAGCCCTGGTGCACAGGGACCTCGGCTTGGAGTCTTGTCCATGCAGGGATCCTACAGCTGCTGTCTCAGGGAAGAGGCTCTGGAGTAGACACTGCTAGGGTAGACCATCACCCACCTCTCTAAGTTGGTTTTTGAGATTCCTGGCCCCATATAACTCTTGGAGGTGGTTGTGATCCTCAGTGAGCTAATGTTTGTGGGTGTGTGCAAACTTCCACAAACACGGTTGCCAGTTGTCTGCTGTTACTATGATGTACTATGTTTTCAAAAAGTGCGTTACCCCAGAAATGAAAGGCTGTCTGTGCTTCCCTGGGCTGGCCATGTGCTTTTGTGTTTGAGGACACCCCTCTCCTTAAATCTAATTTCTTCTTCTTCCAGTCTGCCTTCTGGTTTGCTATTGTTTTTTGTTTGTTTGTTTTTTAGATAGATTTTAGACTGAAAATACATATGCTTAAAATTGAAGAGATTTCAAAGGGTAGAGGGGAAAACAGCTCTCACTCTTGCCCCCGGTTTCTCAGTGTGCCTGAAGATAAGTCACATACCCTTCTGGGTGATTTATTCAGGGAAGTGTGTGTACGTGTTCTGTTTTGTTTCTCACACAAAACGACACATATTATAGCTTTCTGCTTTGCTCTCCTCCCCTCTTAAATCCATGTGATTTACACAGAGCAGAACATACGTAGTTGCTTATAGCTATGCCCCCCCCCCTCCCGTAGTGCTGATGAAGAGTCAGCATTCCGAGAGTCATCTTTGGCTCCTTCTCAGCTGATTATGCTACCACCTGCCATCACTATCCGAATCTGTCATCACAGATGGGCTTTTCCTGTGATTGACCCTCCTAGCCATGACATCATGCCCTATTCAACTTAATTTGGTTGTCTGGTAGTGAGACTTTTGGTGGTGGCTGCACCTGTGTGTGGAAAGAGCCACATGTGTTCCTCTGCATAGAGGGATGGCACTGTGGTCACCTGCTGGTGGACATGGTATTTCCAGCCTTACTTTGGTGTATGGCTGCAGCAGCACCGTGTCCATGTGTCACGTGACATCTTATCCCAGGGACTAACATGTTGAGTAAATACCAAGGACTGGAATTCAAGGACTGGAATTGGTGGGTCGGAGGGTGTTGCATACTGGTGCTTTGATTGCTGGTGCCTCACTTGGTGGCCACAGGAACTTTAAGATATTGACGGGAAATCCAGATGTACAGAAATCCTGGGGTTCTGGGATTGGGCCAGGTCTCCTTTTCCTGGGAATCCCCCAGACGCCAGGCTCTGATCACCACATGTTTCTACCCTCTGCAGGTTTTCCACAAAGTCATGGTTGTCACAGGTCTGCAACGTGTGCCAGAAGAGTATGATGTTCGGAGTGAAGTGTAAACACTGCAGGTGACGGGCCACGGGGAGGGAAAGGATCCTTGTCCTTTATAACAGTTCCATCACTCCAGTCTTGGGCTCCTGTCCATCAGACTTACTGTTCGCAAGCCCCCTGGGCACACCAGGTTCTCAGGTTCCCTTAGCGAGGTGAAGTGAGACACTCTTGGAAAGCAGGAATATTTGAAGTGGATTTTGAAGAGTAAAGAGAAGTTTACTAGGGAGAGTGAGGAAAAAAAGAATTTAAACACAAGGAAGAAAATGGTATCTAGAAGGAGCTCTAAAGTTGAGAGATGGGCTACAGAGATGGGCTGTGGCAGCCGAGATGCCTTATGCTTGGCAGCGTGAGGAGAGAGAGAGATGTCAGCCCAGCTTTGCTGTGTCATAGCATGGTTTCCAGTTGGAAAGAACATGAGTAAGGAACAGTGAGGGCCCACAGTCTGCCGTCTGCTATCTGGTTGTCCACACACCTTACAGAGGGTGTCCTGGAGTCCCAGTTCCTAACCACCCTTACCTTCATGTTGTGTGTCATAGGATAAGGCACTTGCCCTTTCTGGGCTTCATGTTTACCATTTAGATACCTGGGGAGCTGATCCACTTAGATTATCTGAGCTGCCATGAGTGACGGCTCCTGGGCTGTCATCAAGGCTGTGTGGCAACAGGCTCTTATACAGGTCAGTCTGATGAATTGTGTCCTGATGACTCCCTGACCTCTGAGGAAACTAGCCATTTGGCAATAAATGAGATCTTCAGCTCCCATGCTGGTGTGGACAGCACATGGAGGCTCCTGAGCCACACGCTGTCCTGTCTTTACAGTGGTTGAACAATCCCACAGTCCATTTCATTAGCAAGAATGCCGAGACCTGTGGGACAGGCTGGCTAGATCCAAAGGGAATCGAGCTGTTTCCATTTCTGGCTGGGTACGGCCCATCAGACTGGTCAGTGCCTGAATGAGGACTCCCCTGGAGACCCCATGGCCCTTGCTGATGCTGACAGCCTCTCTGGAATGTTTCTTTAAGGTCATATTTTCCCGAGCTTTCTGAAGTTGAGGAAGTTCCCCTTTGAAAGCAGGGGAGAGGTTTGTGGGGACATAGAACAGTGGCTGCAGCATGCAAGGTGCCTGTACACCTTGGAGCTAATGCTTGTTAAGAGTTTTGAGAAAACTGAGGCTGTGCTAGGGCCATCTGGACAATTCTAGGATGCCCCTTGGGGTACGGATGCCTCTTGGGGTACGGATGCCCCTTGGGGTACGGATGCCCCTTTGGGTACGGATGCCCCTTTGGGTACGGATGCCCCTTGGGGTACGGACGCCCCTTGGGGTACGGACGCCCCTTGGGGTACTGACTCTGCCTCCTTTGTAGGTTGAAATGTCACAATAAGTGCACGAAGGAAGCCCCGGCCTGCAGGATATCCTTTCTCCCACGTGAGTGCCCGCTCCTTCCTCTCCCACTTCTGGGAATCAGGTGAATCTTGGTGGCCTGTCTAACTGCTAACGGATTCCCTCCTTTCCAAACAGTAGCCAGGCTTCGGAGGACAGAGTCTGTCCCTTCAGACATCAACAACCCAGTGGACAGAGCATCAGAGCCCCATTTTGGAACCCTTCCCAAGGCTCTGACAAAGAAGGTAGGCTGGCAGTGCCCTGTGGCCTATGCTTATGTCGGGGAGCACTACCACCCCCAGCCCTGGATCCCCTTCCACAAACCACCCCCTTGTCAGACCCAGTAGGGAAATGGACACCATGCTACAATCCAGGATCTGTGGCACAAACAGGGTGGGGATGCTCCAGGGATCCTGGCTAAGCCACATAGCAGGTATGGTTCTGTCCATGTTGGAATTGTGTGTGGTGATTCCCATAACTCCCTACCTCTGACAGCATTTCCTGAGCAGCTCCTTTGTGCCAAAACCTAGTTCTGAGGGGCACATACATAGTTTATGTTGTAGATGCAGAAACCGAGTCTCAGGCTTCCCAGAGCCCATTCCTTATGGTCTCTCCCAGTGTCCTCACATAACAGAAGGGCCAAGCAAGCTCCTCCTGGCCTCTGATATATATGGGCATTGGCCCTGTTTCTGAAGACCCCACCCTTATGGTCTGAGCAGCTCCACAGACCCCCACAGACCCTCCCAACTGACAGTAGCACCATGGGGGGCTGAGTTTTAACATGCTGACTTTTAGGGAGGCACAGACACTCGGGGCCTTGGCTGTGAGTCTCCACTCTTCCCATCTGTGCTTCTGTGACCTTCAGTGAGTGATTAGATCTCTCTGAGCTTCACTCACGGATGGCTTGGAACAGAGATAACAGGGCTTCATGCACAGGTGCTGGGATGGAGCCACTGTTGCCAGTGTGTGTGTGTGTGTGTGTGTGTTATCGATCCCATTTCTTCTTCAGCCATCCTCCTCTTCCTCATTCCCTTGTCACAACTGTCCCCAGAGATTCAGGCAGTACTGTTCCTTCACACATCCCTTACATTGTCCCCTGGCACATGCTAGTCAGTCAGAGCATTTGCGTGCGTCACTGAGTGAATGAGCAGCCTAGAGTACAGCCACTGTGACCTGCCCGGGGGTGACACTGAAGCACAGGCCAGATGGGCAGTCATGCAGGTTCAGAGACTCAGCCCGCTCTTGTGGCCCACATGCTATATCCCTGCTCAGGCCGGTTTCTGTTTATGGGGACTGGAGTGGGGCCGAGGTGGGGGCTCTGCAGCCTTGCAGTGGGCCTGGAAAGATCGAGGCTGCCCTTTAGTTGGTGCCTTGTCAGTCCAGCCCATCCTGGCGAGCAAGGCCAGCTTCAGCTCTGAGCTTCGGAGTATACTGTACACCCTTGGGTCTTGCAAGAGCCTTGTTAAACATGTCACTAACATGCTTGCCCATATTTTGTCTATTGAGATTCTTTCTGCCCTAGGAAATAAAGGTATTGAACCACATCTGTTTCCACCTTATCCAAAGTGCTTCTGGACCCCTCTTGGGCCTTTTGGCCTTTGGCCTGGTTAAATCTCAAAGCATGAACCCAAGCACTGTTTGGAAGATTTGAGCAAACATTAGACACCTACTGTGTACCGCATACCTGGCTTTTGTGTTGCTACAAATCCACACAGCAGCGCCCTGGCTTAAGTGACTAGGAAAACTGAAGCTCAGAGAGGTCAAGGAAGTTGCCCAGAGCCACCCAGCTAAGAAGTGGTAGAACCCTAGTGGGAATCTCAGGCAGCCTGAATCATACAGCTGAGCCCAGGCAGACCTTCCCCCATCCCCCACCCCCATCCCTGCCACACTGGCCTCCTTTGCAGGCTACACTCCCTGATCCTGGGGTTCCCTGGATACCCAAGCCCTGATCTACAAGCCATCTACCCTACTCTGTCCTAACGGGCAAAGGCCAGACTTACATTTATTGACAAGAATCTGCTGTATAATCCTCATCATAGCTAGCTTTTATTCACCACCATCATAATTGAAAATCGCCTCTCGTAGGTAGTAATTGATGAACTAAATGTCTCTGGAGCTGAGGAGACAGCTCAGTCTATAAAGTGATTGCTATGACCTGGATTCTCATGTCCAGCACCTACATACAAAAGCCAGGCACGAAAGTCAGAAAGCTCACACCTTTAATCCCATCACACAGGAGGCAGAGCAGGAGATCTCTGAGTTCATGGACAGCCTGGTCTTCACAGCAAGTTTCAAGACAGCCAGGACTATGTAGGGAGACCCTATCTTATAATGAAACAACAGAAAGTGGGACAGAGCGGTGCTCCTGCCGTCCTAAGTACCAAGGAAGCAGATAGGGACAGGAAGACCCTTGTTGAGCAGCCAGTCAGGCCAGATCAGTGAACGGGGTACTCAGTGGGATACCCTGCTTCAGAAAACAAGGTGGAAAGTGACCTCTGACCTCCACATGTGTATTCACATATGTGCACATACAAACGACCACACTTAAATGTCTTTGAAATCTGGAAGCCATTTCATTCTGACTAGAAAACCGTGCCTGTCCAAGGCTTGGGCCTGTCACCTACGTTCTGCAAGACGAGGCTGGACAGGGATTGAAGGTGCTGCGTCATAACGAAACAGGCCTGCCCTTGCAGTCCGTTCCCGGAGTCTCCTAGAACAAACCCTCCCCCCTTTATGAGACAGGGCCTCATGTACCCAGGCTGGTCCATAGCTCACTTTGTAGCCAAAGCTGACTTTAAACTTCTGATCCTCTTGTCTCTGCCTCTTGAGTACTGGGATTACAGACCTGTTCCACTATGCCCAGCTTTTGCAGTACTGGGACAAAACCAGGGCTTTGTGTGTTCTAGGCAAGCATCACACCAGCTGAGCCACATCCCCAGCCCCCAGCCCCAACCCTGGAATTCTTAACCCTTCAAGATGACAGACAACATTGGCCCAAGCTGTTGCCCCTCCTGGAGCTCTGTGGGTTCTCTGAGAGAGCCCTTGTACTTTTAGGACAAGATCACAAACCCACAGACTCTGTGTCTTGTTGTCACTCAGCTTTCTGCAGAGGGCCCATCACATAGCAGAAGCTGCAAAGATGTTGGTCAGAGTATGAATTCAGTTCATTAAGAAACTGGGTGCCCAGCTCAGAGCCAGGCGGGTGTTGAGGTAAGAGAGATGGTCGCCAGCAAACCAGCCTCAGCTGTCAGCTTATGTTAAGGCTCCTAGATGCAGGAAATGTTGGGAGCTATGTAGAATAAAGAGGAAAAGTATGCATAGTTGCAGCTAGGGCTCAGATGGTTTTCTAGGGGAAAGTTGGGACTGGAGTAAAAAAAGTGGCAGGGAGCATCTCTAGTGTCTTTTCATCATATTTTAGTTCCAGAAAATCTTGGAGCTACAGACCAGGTCTCAAGGATCTCCTGGCCTGGCTCCTACCTGTAATAAATTTCTGTCTTGTCTAGCCTGTGGTCCAGACCCCCAGACCTGTATTCCCACAGAAACACACAGAAGCGTATATTAACTTTATGCTGATTGACCTATGGCCCAGGCATATTGCTAGCTAGCTCTTGCTCTTAAACTAACCCGTGATTCTTGACTTGTTTAGCCATGCTGCTCGGTACCTTTATTCAGAGCAACATCTTGGTGTCCTTTCCTCAAGGTCAGCCAGTGTCTGGTGGTTTTGCTCTTCCTGTTCCCAGAGTTTTCTTAGTCTGGTAGCCCCACCCACACTTCCTGTCTGCGTTCAGCCAATCAGCATTTTTTATTAAACCACAGGAAGGACAAATATTTACAATGTAACAACATAATCAAACTGCACCTACTATGGAGGTGGAAGGAGGGGTGGGGGTAGGGGCTCGCAGCCCTGCCCACCCTGGCATCTCTGGTCCTGCAGGAGCATCCTCCAGCCATGAACCTGGACTCCAGCAGCAACCCGTCTTCCACAACATCATCCACACCCTCGTCACCGGCGCCCTTCCTGACCTCATCTAACCCCTCCAGTGCCACCACGCCCCCCAACCCCTCACCTGGCCAGCGGGACAGCAGGTTCAACTTCCCAGGTACCACACCCTGGGCTTTTCTGGGTCCTTAGGGATGGCCTCAGGCCCTCTCCCGGTCTCCCCAGAGCTGTGTCTGCAGAGTGTTTATTGATAGTGGGGTTGATGCTGTTGGGCCCTTCTTACATATGAGTTTGCTGGGCTTAAGAAAGGAGTAACAGACCTGCATTGCACATTGGCAGAACTAGGGCCAAACCCAAGTCTGGTTAACACAAAGCCTGGGTTCTTGGGGTGACCCTGGGCTGCTTGCCTGTGCTTATGGTGGCTTCTGCTCAACATTAGTCTCTCTCAGGGCTACCTTCTGAGTTCAAGGGTGATGTGACAGGTACAGTGGGAAGCACAAATCCAAGGGCATTGGACCTCTGTGGCATATACAGTTCTTTGATTGGGGCTGGCTACTCAGACAAGACTGTACATTCCTTCATGTACCTCCCAGAGACCTTGGGGAAATAGAATGAGGTGATCTCCTGAACAGGTGAAGATGGTGAGTTCTGGGACAACCCTGGAGGGGCCGAGCTGAACCCAGATGCCCTTGGATGCAGTGCCCTGGAACTTATTAAGGATGAGGCTAGGATCACACCCTCTCTTGCCTCAGTTCCGGTCAGCCACACTGGGCTGCCCTGGCTCCATGGAGCTCAGCAAAGCCCACTCACCCCCATGGCACTGAGCTGTTGCCTTGGCATCTTTGACATCTCTGCTGTCAGTCTCAGCCCTGGACTTAGCCAGTTTGTAGACCTGGGGGAAGGCATTGCAGCTCAGATGCTCCTGTGTGCTGTAACACGCAGGGTTCAGATGAACCTCCCTGTCAATGGTCCCTGGCATTCAAAACCCAGAAAGACAGGATGCCACTCTGCCCCTCAACCCCTCAGCTGACTAACGGGACCCACACTGATCTTATACACAGCCAGCAGCTGGTCAGGCAGCCTCTGGGCTCTCTGGGGACTTTGGAAGTTCTTTAGGGGCTGATGAGGGGCCAGAGGGTGGGACTCTTTGGTCACCTGTTCTTGTGCCTGCTTTAATATGCACGTGGCTGGAATGTTCCTAACAGTGATGTCTATCCACCCTGCCTTTGCTCTCTAAACAAGTCTCTTGATAAACCATCTACTTTGGGATTCTCTAAGAAGGGCTGATTTGAAAAGACAAAGGACACAAGGTCCTTTTTATGATCTTGATTAGACCATATCCACCTACACAGGTGACTCGTAAGGGAAACGGCCCCTGCACTACTCTCTCTGTGATCTGAGTAGATTCATGAACAAATCCCTGGGGGCTGGGATGGGCCCATAGGGACCTTAATTCCCTCCTGCCACCTGCCTGCTCTGTGATGCCCAGGAGCTCTACAACTGCCCTTCACAGGAAAACCTGGGCAAGCTTGTGTATCCAATGCTCACAGTAAGGCACTTGAGGGCTAACTGCCTCTCCAGGTCCCCAAGCCTTATGGAGGAGAGCCAGGTTACACTCACCCAGAATCCCAACTCCTTGCAAGGCCACAGCAGGAGAATGGAGCCTGTGTGCTCGAGAGCATCCCAGGCGGGACAGCAAGCAAATCAGAAAGAAAATCGGTGGCATGTGATGGTTCCCTGTTTGGAATCACAGCCCGGGGAGGATCCAGAGCTGAAGCAGTGCCGTCAAGGTGCTTCAGGTCGGAGTAGACTGAAGGGAAGGAGGCTGTTCCATACACACTGCTGGACACTGTCAAAGCCTCTGTTCTGTCTTCTCTACCTCAGTATCTTGGCTCATGTGCATTTTCTAGAACAAAACAGGCCCAAACTTTTCCCAGTGCTCACTGGACAGGACTGTGCAGCAGAGCGACCACTGAGATGGTCCCTTGCCCATCTCCAGTGCAGCCCCTCCGCTGGTGGGCTCACCACACCCTGCTTCTTTTCTAGTTCGGTTCCTTTTCCCTGCATGGCTCCATCTTTTCTCACCAGAGCCCCTGGGGCAGAGCCAATAACCACCAGCAGCTGCCCCCCAAGTGCACGCACCCCTCCACCCGCGCTGCCTTTTCACTGTGTGACTTACTTCCTCTTCTGTTTAAGCTGCCTACTTCATTCATCATAGACAGCAGTTTATCTTTCCAGGTGAGTTTTCTGCATGGGTCCACTAACTGCCCCTTACTGTGACCCTCTGTCTATCCCGCCCGGTACCTTCTCCCCATGGGCTTGAGTGTACTGCAGCCAGGAAAGAGGATGAGAAATCCCGGAGGTGTGAACCCTAAGGTGGGCAGTATCCTGCTGGATGGGACCCTAGAGTCCATCTTCTACAGTGTCTTGTGTAGACTGCAGGGAACTGGTTCAAGGTCATGCTTCCCCAGAAGTGTCAGAAGGATGAAAACCCAGAACTCAGCAGCAGAATGATGGGAAGGGGCTGCTCGCAGATGACAGGTGAAACATGAATAACCAGGGAAAGCCGATTTGGGAAGTGCCTGTAAGGGGCTGTCATCATCTGTCTGCTGGCTTTGCTTTTCCCAGTCTTGACACACAGTGCCACCTTCTGGTTGTCAATGGAACTACCTCATTGCAGAAAAATTGAAGGAAAAACTTTCCATTCAATAACGCAACCCTTGGATTTCCTTCTCCAAAAATTATTTTGCACACTTCTGTATTTGCCCATACTCCCTCCCCTTCGAAGATGTATAAGATCAATGTTTTTCTCCTCCCAGTGGGCTTATGTACTTCAGACAACTCTAACAGTCCTGTCTCTGCTTGCTAGAAATCCTAGTATTGTGGTTATTCCAGGCTTTTCTTTTCTCCAGATTCCCTGCAAGAATCTAGTTAGAATATTTGGTAATCATTATTCCTGTAAACCTACTCCGGTGTGTGTAAGCGGCCAGGGGTTTGGGGCATCTGCCCCTTTTGCATGATGCCCCGCCTCCCAAGAGTCTTCTAGTGACCAACTCTGGGATAGTACATACACCAGGGTCCCCTCATCTGGGGAACCACAGAACTCCTTCCTGAGGGGCCTGTTTTGCCCTGTAGGCTGGATGAGTCTCCATGTACTAAATGAAACAGGAACACATGAGAACAGAGGGCATGATACACACTTTTAAGGACGAGTGTGAGGCTTCCCACACATCTGCCCTGACCTCCACACCTCAACAAGACGGGTAACTTCTGGAGTGGCCCAAGCTTGTGTAAAAATGCTGGCCAGGCAGTCTGGCCATGGCAGCTGCATCTGAGGCCCATGGACCCCACCCCTGCCCAGGACGTTGCACACATGTGTGCAGTGCCTGATAAGAAGGTCCACGGCTCCTGTTGGAGCTGGGTTCTACTGTGGAGAACACTTTTCCAGTATCTGAAGGTTCACTGGGGGCTGAGGGGAAGGTCTTTGTCTAAGGCTGGGAAGGGGTTGCTGATGGCTTAGCTGTTGCTGCTCCCTAATTCTCTTTGTTGAAAGAAAGGAGCCTCAATCGCTGCCACTACACTTGGTGTAGCTTTTTGGCTCCACTCAGGGGAGGGGGATGTCCTTTTTGGTATCCTAGAGGTTAGTCCTTTGTACTACAGCTGGACCACCTAGGGTTCAGGACGGGCTTCTGCTGCCTGGAGCCTCCCAGTGCACAGACTGGATTTCTTTTTCTTACACAGAGCTGTGACACCAGCCACCCAATCCCAGAGTCAGGAGTGGGGACCAGCAGCTCCACCAGCTGTCATCAGGTGCTACCCAGCTGCCAGTCCTCCTGCTAGCTAGGCAAAGGGTATCCCTGCTTTAAAACTGACAGCCAGCCCTGCTTCCTACCAGAAGGGATTTCTGCAGAAGCGACAGTGTTAGCTTTTTGCTACTTGTTGGTTGTTAGCACCCACAGCAGTGATGCTGATTGTTAGGGTCTCTCTAGAGTACCTCACTCAGAGCATCTGCCTGGGGCAGCCACGTAGACCAAAGGCTATAGAGGCTGAGCTTATGTCAGCTTGCGGAGCCTAAGCTGACCTGTGGAGGTGACCTGAGGGACAATGAATGGCACTCAGGACAGACGGGGTGGTAACCCTGGTGTGCTAGTCTTCTGGGATGCAGGAAAGCATGCTCACACTTAGCTCCTGTTCTCTTTCCTACAGACATTTCAGCCTGTCCTCAGGCATCCCCGCTCTCCAACACAGCCGACAATACACGGTATGAACCCTCTCCAGCCACTTCCAACCCACCCCTACATATCTGACCCTCCGGTTCTGGGCCAGCCTGGTGGGGAATGGGGCTGTTTCATCCTTGGAGCCTGGGGGTTGATTTGCCTCCTATCTGTCAGTACAGTGAGCACTGTATGGGGCTGTGTATACAACAGCAGCAGGCTTGTGGCTCCGGAGGAAATATGGGTGAGCAGAGAGAGACCTGCTAAGCACAGCTCCTGTCTCTGGACCCTCCTCTCCATTAGGTTCCGTTAACACTTGGCTCCAAGCCCCTCAATTCTCAGCCAGTGAAGTAGGTCTCTAAGTGCAGTCACTTAGAGGGGTTAAATTACACAAGTTCACACCTCAAGGAGGTGATAGCCAAGGCTCAAAGGCAGGAGTGTGGGGTCCAAGGGCTGTGGGTGACAACTGCCCACCTCCTCATCCTCACCCCCGTACAGTCAGCCTCCTGCCCATGTCCACAGCTTCCATTGCCTCACCCAGGGCCACCCTGGCCCAGCCCAGCATCTCCTTGACAAAGTCCATCTTACCATTAGGCTCGACGACCAGCCCAAAGCAGATGTGCTGGGTGTTCATGAAGCAGAGGTGAGTGGGAGCATAAGACCCAGGGTCCCTCTCTCCTCTCTTGTTGGGGTGCACAGGGTTGGTGGGGGTCATGAGGGATGGATGGGGTTGCGAAGCCTGATGTAGCAGATGTGGGTAGCTCCTGGCCCGGGAGCTAATTGAGTCAGCCTAGGATGGGCATAGGTACCTCAATGTTCTCAGAGCGGTGTCAAGGACGGGCATTTCCATCTTAACCAGGTGTGGAAGTGCACGCCCGTAATCCCAGCCCTTGAGGATGTGGCAGAAGGACCAATGTAGTGGGATTATGTGTTACATTTTAAATAATTGTCCCTCCTATGGGTTTAATAAAAGCTGATTGGCTAAAAGGCAGACAGGAAGTGTGGGTGGGGCTACTAGGTAAAAAGTCTCATACAACAACTAGAAATTAAAAGTCATCCTCAACTACATAGCAAGTTGGAGGCTAGCCTGGGCTCCATGAGACTCATCTTGACTGTCAGACAGCAATATGAACCCGGTCTCTGCAGAGCAGTATGGCTTAGAATGTTACTGATGCTGAGGGGTGGGGCATAGGAATCAGAAACCGTGTTCAGACAGGAGATTGCCATAAGGAGGCCAGGGTGCCAGGCTTGGTGGGCCTGGCCAGTGCTCCAGGAAGAAAAGATCCAGATTCACTCCCCTCTGTTCAATTTCATTCTCCTTTCAGGCTGAGGAGCCAGAGGCTGGCAAGTCTGAGGCAGAAGATGATGAAGATGAGGTGGATGACCTCCCCAGCTCCCGCCGGCCCTGGCGGGGCCCCATCTCTCGGAAAGCCAGCCAGACTAGTGTATACCTGCAGGAGTGGGACATCCCCTTTGAGCAGGTGGAGCTAGGTGAGCCCATTGGGCAGGGCCGCTGGGGCCGGGTGCACCGAGGCCGATGGCATGGCGAGGTGGCCATTCGGCTGCTGGAGATGGACGGCCACAATCAGGACCACCTGAAGTTATTCAAGAAAGAGGTGATGAACTACAGGCAGACCAGACATGAGAACGTGGTGCTCTTCATGGGGGCCTGCATGAACCCCCCCCACCTGGCCATCATTACCAGGTGAGCCATCCCACCAGGGCCTGTGAACAGCACATCTTCGCTGTCCCCACAGGATGCTCTGGAAGATGTGGAGGAGTATCAGAGAGAGGAAGAAGAAAACCAAAGATTAGGAATCCCATTCCCATCCACACTGCTGCCCGATTTTAAAACATCAGGGTGTGGCAGCATACACCTGTATGTCGTACTGGCATCTGGGAGCTGAGGCAGGGGAATCTGGAATTTAAGATAGCCAGGGCTACATAGCAAGACTTTGTTTCTCCTCAAAAATAGATTCCCATGAGCATAAAAATAAACAAAAAACCCTCAGTGTTCTAGAAAAGACACGAAGCTGCGCTTAGACCACCTTGTCTGAACGCTTCTTCCCACGAAGGGGAGGGTGGTTAATCTTAATATTCCTTTCATTAAAATAAAGCAGATTAGGACCAGCAAGATGGCTAAGTAGGTAAGGGCACTTGTTGCACAGACCTGACAATCTGATGTTGATGCCCAGAACTCATAATGAGAGAGAATTTACTCCCAGAGGTTGCCCTCTGACCTCTACAGGCATACTGTGGTGTATGCACACATGCACGTATACAAAAAATAAATAATTTAATTTAAAAATATATAACTAGGATTGTGCTGGTTGACACTTTGCTTCCGCTGGCTGGCTGTGGGCCTAAGGTCTACTTCAGTGTGTATGTGCTGCTGTGGGTGAGCCCAGTGCCCTGTGCATTCAGTCAGTGAGTGCCATGCTGAGCCGAACCCCCATGCTGACATTTTGGTGTCTTGGTGTGTATTGTCTGTTTCTACTTCAGGAAGCGTTCTGTGACTTACTTACCATTCTCTGTGGAGAACCATGTCCTGCCCCAGAGCAGCAGGCCTAGATACAGAAAGTTTCCTGTGTCACTTGGGAAACTGTTGACCTTAAAATCAGACACAGAGGCTGGGGAGAAGGCTTGGTGGGCAAGAGCACCTGTGTAAGCTTGAGGACCTGAGTTCGGATCCCAGCGCTGGGGTTTACAGATGCGTGTGTCGCCAAGCATGCACAGATATGGTCTCTCCATAAAGCCTTGACTGTCCTGGAACTCACTGTGTAGACCAGGCTGGCCTTAAACTCAGATTCACCGGCCCCTGCCTCCTGGGTGCTGAGAATAAAGGCGTGTGCTGTCACACCCAGCTCCACACTTGGCTTTTTAAGTGGGTACTGGAACCGAACTCAGGACTTCCATTTCACGAAGCCAAGAGAACCCTCACCAATGTGAGGTGTCCTATACCTGGACCCTGTGCTTTGGGATAAGCAAGCAAACCACCCCAAACAAACAACTGTTTGTTTGTTTTCATAATATAATGAATGAATCAAACTTACCATTTTTCTCAGAGATAAAGAACTCCTGAACAGTACCAGATCACTAGAGTCCCCTGACCCATTCTATAAAATTCTAGCTCATAGAGAGACAGGCAGGGAGTCACTTGTGGGTGCCGTGGCTCTGCAGCCTCCTCCACCAGCCATCCACCCTCCTCTCACCCACGCCTGGAGAGCTTAGAATTAGTGAAAGGGGAACAGAGAGGGCCAACTCAGTCAGCAATAGGATGTGATGCCCTGGATCTACATATAATAAAAATGATAATCTTTGTCATGAGCCCAAGAGGATCTGTGTAGCCTGTTGAGAGTCCTGGAGGCCAAGTTCTTCCCCATCTGCATTCCCCTGCTCGGCTCCTGTCCCTCCATGACCCTTTGAAGATGAGCTGTCCTATCGGCTGGACGTGTAGCTAGATGGGCAGGGAGAACTGGCAGGCTCCGCACCTCCAGGAATGGGTGTGCATGTGTGTGTGAGCATGTCTACCCTGGCTCCAGCTGGAGTCTTGGTTAAAGAACACATGTCTATGGCTTGTGTTGTTTGGGATGGAGAACCTTCCAGAATCAGGTGGGCCCAGTTCCCTTGCCAGGTTCCATGGGGGTGGGGTTAGCCTGTAGTAGCTCTGAGCCTCTTGCTAACCCCTACTCCTCTCAACAGTTTCTGCAAGGGGCGGACATTGCACTCATTCGTGAGGGACCCCAAGACGTCTCTGGACATCAACAAGACGAGACAGATTGCCCAGGAGATCATCAAGGTAAAGGTGGGGTGGAGGTTCCAGCTGCCTCTAGAGCTCTCGATCCTTCCCCAGGCCATCTCTGCCTCTGCCAGGTCACCACAGCTCCTCTGTGGGGCTCCTCTGGGACACCTAAGCCTGGTCCCCTGTCTTATCCAATCAAATCCAGAGTTTGCCACTCAGTTGGCATTAGTAGAACTGAATTAGCTGCGAAGAAACTGCATATTCTAAAGACAGTCACTCTAGCTATATGATCTCACCGAGCTTGATCAGCCTCTCTGATTAGCCTGTAAATGCCAGCACAGCCTCCTTCATGAGGTCAGAGCAGAGACAGAAGGAAGTCATCTGTGCAGAGAACGGTTGTCACAGAGCTAGTTTGCATTATCATTGGGGAACAGAGTGTTTCACTTCAGGGCATCAGAAGGCCCACAGTTGGGCAGGAGAGAAGATGTATCGGTTAAGAGCACTGGCTGCTCTTCTAAAGGATCCAAGTTCAATTCCCAGCACCCACATGGCAGCTCACACCAGTTCCAGGGGATCTGGCACCCTCACACAGACACACATGCAGGCAAAACACCAGTGCACATAAAATAAAAATAAATCATCAAAAATATATAAATAGATAAAAAAAAATTTAAAGAGAGGTACACACTTTTTGCAAATTAGCAGTTATCCAACTCTAGGCTTCCTCAGAGCAGGCCCTTCTGTTCAGTACAGGCAGCTCTTTTGCATTTTCTACTCATTTAAAAGTAAATAAAGAGACTGTCTCACTCATTGTTTATACACCACTAAGAGGGCTAGAGGGGCGGCTCAGTGGTTAGGAGCACCTGTTTTTGCAGATGACCTGGGTGTGATTACCAGCACCCATATGACGGTTCATAATCCTCCTTATCTACCGTTCCGGGGGATCCAGCAACCTCTTCTGGCCTCCCGGGCACCAAGCGCACACATGATGCACATACACATACATTCAGGAAAAGCATACATTTTTTTTTTTTTAAAAAGCACACATAATTTTTTTTTATATACAAAAGGAAGAGAAGGAGGAGGAAGAGGAGGAGGAGGAGAAGGAGAAGGAGGAGCAGCCAAGTACTATGAATATAAATCCCAGAGCAGCTAGGAAGGCTGAGACAGGAGGATTGAAAGCTTGAAATCAGCCTGGACCACATAGGAGACTGCTTTGTCTACACAACAGAAAACCTAGAATGCTGAATAAGACTCTCTCTCTCTCTCTCTCTCTCTCTCTCTCTCTCTCTCTCTCTCACACACACACACACACACACACACACACACACACAAAACAAAACAAAGATCTGTGTTGAAAACCTACACAAAGCCTTGTGTTCAGTCCCAGCACCATAAGCCAGGCACAGTGGCACACACCTGTGATCCCAGTCCTTGGGAGAAGGAGACAGGAGGGTCACACGTTCAAGACCATCCTTGGCTACCAAGAAAATCCAAGGCTAGCCTGGGCTACATGAAACTCTGTCTCAGAAAAGAAGGGCTGCCCCCTGCAGCTATGCCTCAGCTGGTCTTCCCTTTA
>PVIH01024690.1:0-22245 GCA_004025045.1 Sigmodon hispidus | reverse complement strand
TTTTTTTTTTTTTTTTTTTTTTTTTTTTTTTTTTTTTTTTTTTTTTTTTTTTTTTTTTTTTTTTTTTTTTTTTTTTTTTTTTTTTTTTTTTTTTTTTTTTTTTTTTTTTTTTTTTTTTTTTTTTTTTTTTTTTTTTTTTTTTTTTTTTTTTTTTTTTTTTTTTTTTTTTTTTTTTTTTTTTTTTTTTTTTTTTTTTCTGACCACACCATTAATCTGCTAAACCTGGCTAGGATTAAAGGCTTGGCTAGGGTGGGTAACTGGCTCCACTCAGCTTTTTAGCTTCATAGAGAGTTTAGTTTTATAGCAGAGATACTGACAGGAACCACATTTGCCACCCAAATTCTGGGGAGTTTTAGGGTCTACGTTGCCACCAAGTAGAACACCACTGCCCACTGCTCATGAACTCCACTTAAGTATTTGGCAGCAGGGCCTCTTAAAAGAGCCACACAGTTTTGCCACTATGGCTGAGTCAGGAAGCCTCATTTAAAGGAGCAATGCCTCTGCTTACTGCCAGCAATTAGAGCTGATCCAAGAAAATGCTGCTACTAAGAAGCCATCTTGGACTCTGTCCCCTTTTGATCCATATGAACAGAAACTCTAAATCCATCACATTCAGCTTATGCTTCCGTAGAGAAGACTTCAGGAACCGGCCTCATTGCAGCTTAAACTGTTGCACACCCCAAGCTGTTGCACACCCCAAACTGCTGCACACCCCATGCTGCTGCACACTCCAAGCTGCTGCACACCCCAAGCTGCTGCACACCCCAAGCTGTTGCACACCCCACGCTGCTGCACACCCCAAGCTGCTGCACACCCCAAGCCTGGTATTTTGTAGTTCAAGCCTGCGTGCCTTTCTACAGCCCTCTGAACCATAGCCCACTTGAGAGACAAAACTCAGAAATTGTTTTTGGTTTCTGTGCTGTAAAACCCTTTAAACAACTTTCTCAGTCTTTACATGGATGTTAGTGCACCAATCAGAGTGCCATTTGTTGTAAGACGTTTCTGACCTGTCTGGCCCAAGGCGGGGTCCCACCCACAGCCCCACTGCTGCTCAGCTCCAAATAGTGACTCAGATGATTATACTAATTACATGCTGTTTGACCTATGGCTCAGGCTTATAGTTCTTACGTCTTAACTCAATTCTACTAATCTATGTCTTACCACATGGCTTGTGGCGTACTTGTACTTTTATATCTTGCCACCTTGGCAGCAACTACCAGGTCTCTGTGTTACTCTGTCTTCCTTCCTGTTTATCTATGCTTGGGTTTCCTGCCTGCCTATAAGCTGGCTTGCCATAGGCAAAACAATTCCTTTACTATGCAATGGTATTTTACAGCATACAGAAAGACATCCCACATCAGATAGATCATGTTATCTGTAAGTAGGGTCAAATGTCTCCCTTTCTGTTTACATTCTTCTTATTTCTTTTCCTGTTACTGTTCTAAAACTTCAAGTGTTATGTTAAAAAAGAATGTAGTCACCCTTATGAAGTGCTTACTTAGTGGAAATACTTTTTTCCCCACTTAGTATTATAGTCGCTATACTTTTCTAGCCTTTACTATGTTGAGATATATTCCTATTATTTCTAAGATCTTTGGTGTTGTTGTTTTTTTTAAAATCATAAATGGATGTTAGACTTTATAAAAGGACTTTTTGAATCTTTTGATATGGCCATGTGGTTTCTCTCCTTGAGTTGACTTATGTGGTGTTTTATATTCACTGTTTTGCATAGGTTGAACCAAGCTTGTATCTCTGAGCTGAAGCCAACTTGACAATGGTGGATGCTCTTTTTTTATATGTCATCAAGTATAATTGCCAGTTTATTGAGTTTTTTGTTTCCATGTTCATTAGGAAGACTGGCCAATATTTCTTGTTTGTTTGTTTTTTTCAAGACACCATTTCTTAGTGTAGCCTTGTTTGTCATAGAACTTGCTCTGTAGATCAGGGTAGCCTCAAACTCATAGAAATTCACATGCCTCTATCTTCTAAGTGCTAGAATTAAAGATGTGAATCACCGCAGCCTGGCTGAATGATTTTTTATTTAATATTATTTGTTTTTAATTAATTTGCAACTAGCTTTGACAGATGTATTTGGTCCTCATGATTGTGCAGCAAGCATTCTTAATCATGGAACCATCTTTTTGGCCCCTCAAGACACATCATTTAAAAGCCTCCAGCTGAGTCAGAGGTTTGCCAGCTCTAGATTCTCAATAAACTATGCTCTTGGAAAATTCAGAGCAATAAGTAGTTGAGTATATGTTGAGAATGTCTAGACTACAAAGAAGAATCTTTGCATAACAGCCCTGAAATTCAGTAAGGTAGAAACCTGGTCAGAGACAGGGTCTTGAAGGAAACAGACTCAGGTTCTCAGTGATGTGGGAAGAACCACTCAGAAGCAGGACTGACATTTACAGCCAGAGTTCTAAAGGACCAACTGGTGATAACATTGTATCTGTGACCTATCCCATGGACTGTTCACCAATGGGATCAGTATGTATGACATGACCTCAATCCCACAAAACTACTCATAGGCAAGAAAGACATTTGCAATCCAGCTGCAGAAGGACCATCAAGTGACAGATCAGCATGTGTGACTTGCCCTCACAAAAGGCTACCTAGGGTTATAACAGGTATCTGGGATCCTGAGTAGGACATCTAGGCTGCAACAAACAGCAGCTGAGATTCTATGCTCACATTTAGCTCTCTCTTCCAAATGGATTCCTCCTTTAGTTAATATCCAATGTCAATTCAGTATGCTAGCTCTGTCCTACTTATCTCTCTGTTATAGTATGGCTTAACATTATGATCTCATTGCCATTTTCTAGTACAGATTGTTTTGTTCTGGTAGCCATGCCAGCTAACTGAACAGAGAAGTATAGCAACATCTAGTTCTATAATAATGATGTTGTTAACACTCTGTAGTAGAAGGAAGAGAGGATCGTAGGATTTTCAACTGAGTTTTTAGCCATTACATCACTTTTTTACCAGTGATCTTTGGATGTATAAAGAAGATGCTGGAGTACATAGAAGTGGAAGGTTATCTGGTGATGGAGTGGGACTTTGCAGTGATGAGACCATTTTAGGGTCACTCATGCTCTTATTTATATAAATAAATACATTGGTTCACCAAGTTAGACTTTGGTGAAAGGAAAGCTTACTTTGGTTCTTAACAGGTACCCTACACAGGAAAAACACATGTCTTCATATCTTACCCAGATAAAGATAATGTAACTAATTGGTGTTTAGTATAGGAGAGGAGAAAACCCAACAGTGAGTTTAGAGAAGCTGGCTTAGCGGATATAGGTTTTGGCCTTTAAGCTCAATGACCTCAGTTAAATTTCAGGGACCTACGTGAAAGGAGAAGGAGAAAATATAGACTCTTGCATGTTGTCTTTTGGCTTCTATGTGTACACTGTGGCATATTCATATATGTGGGATTGTGAGTGATTGTATGTGCACATATGCACATAAACATAATAAAAATGAAAGGATGAGTTTGGAAGTTGTGATTTCATTGACCTTGTTTTGTATAACAAGGCCTGGAACTGAGGTTAAACTGACTGAAAGTGGAGCATCTGCAGGGGGAATCTTAATGTGACCACTTTTCCCCACATGCTATGATTGCATAGGCTTTGCCCTGGGTAGGACAACATTCAACTGAAAGTTGGGGTGTGCGTGTTTCTTGGATTGCTGTCTTCCTCTATGTTGTGTGAGTGCTGTGCCTTCTTGACGAATAAGGTTCATTGACTAGAACATGAATTGTAGTCATTAAGATAAGCAGGTATGGGACAATACTACTGAAAAGTCATCTCTGAGATTGTATGGAAGCTGCTAATCATAGTAAGACATGCAACTGAAGCTGAGGTGGATGCTTAGCAAGAATTTGTCTGTGCAAATAGGAATTAAGAAAGAGACTTGTGGCCAGTGTCTTCTATGCTATCTAGTAAATTGGGTAAGAAAGAGGACAACATAGAGGTATTGACTTGATGTTTCATTTTGCTGAGGGCAGGAAGGAAAAGCGAATACAAACTAGATTGGTGTTAAAGAGCCCATCCTGGTCCCAGTACTTGGAATGCATGAGAAGAGAACAGGGTAAAGGTGACAGAGGATACCCTTCAGGTCTGATATTTAGCACAGGGAAGGGAAAAATACGCAATCCAGCAATCAGATAGATGGCCAGGTTGAAGAGATAGCCTCGTGTCTAGGAGCTTCTACCACTTTTGCAGAGGAGCCAAGTTTGGCTCCCAGCACCATACAGTAGCACACAGTCATCTGCAACTCCAGTTTCAAGATTCTCATTCCCTCTTCTGGCCTCAGTGGGCATTGCACCCATGTGAAGCACATACAGATATGCATACATAAAATTAAAAAAAAATACCAAAACAATGAGGCCTTAAATGTGCCTGTAAATTTTCACAGGTAATTCTGAGTTAATATTTCTGTTTGTAAAAGCCAGAGTTTTGAGATAAAATCTATTTTAGTTGTTCTGTGTGTTTGCTGATAAGTACTTCTATGTGACTGTGGTTTTTATTCAAGTACAATATCTGTATCTGTTGTGAAGACTAATTGTTATATTAACCTGACACAAGTTAGAGTCATAGGAGAGGAGGCAACCTTCATAAGGTAGAGCTAATGGCAGGTAAGCTTGCAGGGAATCTCTGCGTAGTGATTTATGTGAGAGGCTCAAGCCACTGCAGGTGACAGAGGGTTAATATCTAGAACATAAGTAATTAAAACACTAACAAAACAACTGGGCTCTTGAATTAAAAGATAGTTTAATAAGATGAAATCACCAGGCACACACACACACACACACACACACACTTCAACCTCATCACAGAGGTGTAAATTAAGTTTCCCATGCACCTGCTGGCTAGAAATACAGACTTTCTATTTAGCTGTAAGAGTGTCCATGTATTATGCACTTTGCTAGAATTACCACACACCAGAGTCACAACAGATTGTTCAAAGTAGTAAAACCACTGTTGGTTATTTACAAACAGGATTTCAATTCATTGTATTACAGACATATTTGCAATTATATTGGATGTGGCATACTTGTACTAGTCAGCGTTTTCTAGATGAACAGAACTAATAGGGTCAATCTCTCTTTCTCTCTCTTGACAGTGTATCTGGTAGGCTACCTAGTCTAACAATGACCATCTACCAACAGAAAGTCCAAAGGCAGAATAGTTGTTCAGTCCCTGGGGCTGGATATCTCAACTGAAATCTCAAAGTAGCAGCTCAAGGAGAATAATTTTAATACAACTATAGCATTTTATTAATTGATTTGATATTAAGTATTTTGTGAGCTTTATTTTATATAGAATATGATATTGTACTTAGAAAATATAAAATTTAAGTTATCAGTATTAAGAAAGATTCAAGGACATATTACTCACAAATGAAATAACAGACTAAAGACTTTTTAGGGAGTTTTACTAAGTACTCAAATATATGTGACTATAATTCATATATTCATCTATATCTACATAGTCATCTGTATTCCTACATTTGTGCCTATGTATCTATACAATCATTTATGTCTTTAACCCCATGTTTACATGTGTATTAGTATTTATACCTCTTCTTGTTCACATTGAAAAGCCTTTGCTCCAAACCTGGCCAGATCTTACATTGCATAGCCATAATGTCGAGAGATTTCCATATCCTTCTCTCTCTGAAGGAAAAGCTGCAGTTTGCCCAGAGAGGTGTACTTGGCAGCATTCTCTCTCTCCTGTTGAGCCCTCCTCTTCATGGCCTCTCTCTCTGGCCTCTGCTCTTCTGTGATGGGCTGAGAGATGACTGGTCCTGGAATGTCAACTTTCCTCCATGGAATTGGTTGGCGGCTAAAGTCTTGCAGCAGATATTGGGTTTGAGGTTTGGGAGGTGATGGAGCCTTGTTCCTGGCAGCAGAAACAAGCTCCCTTTGGAGTGAAGTGTGAGATGATGCTCTGTAGGGTGCAGGCCTAGAAGCAGCTGGCTGGATGGGGTTGTTTAGGTTAGGTCGTGCGGCACTGGTGGCAATGGGCAGAACAAGCTTCTCAGAGGCCATCAAAGATGTGCTGGCAGGAACCATTTGGGATGGCTTGAATGTGGTAGGCTGAGCTGAATGGGAATGAGGTATCACAGAGCAAGTTGCAGTAGGCCTGTGTGAAGCCAGGGAGAGAGGCTTTCTAGAAACAGGTTTCACTTGAGGCTTGGCCAGGGCTGGGAAAGGCAGAGGTACTAACTTGACCTTGCCAGGTGGGGGAAGCTCATACTGAGATGGAGATGGACATTCCTTGTGAGCATTGCTCTCTGGCCTTAGAACCTTGCCCAGGGTTTTATCAGGGCCTCGGCCCTCATGTGGCATATCTAGCAGTGATGATGGGGCTGGGCCTGACCTGGAATCTTTGTTGCTGCTTACGTTTTGCAGAACCCTGGAGGAGGAGATGCCAGTTTTCTTCTCACTCTTCTTCCCCAGGGGGTGGAACACCTGCACAGACTCCAGCATGTGCATGCCCAGGTGAGTTCGAGGCTTTTTAAAGCTGTCATGGCTGAGCTCAGGTGGATTCTTCTTCCTCTTTGTCTTTGGCATAGTGGGCCTCTCTTCCGCCTTGACTCTGGTCCTGAGTCTCTTCAGCTCCTCTGTTTTCTTGGAGTTATTTTCTCTGGTCTTTTTGGTCTTGTCTTGTACATGAGCTCTAGCTATGCTGGGCCTGCTAGATGTGCCTTTCTCATCTTTGCTCTCCATGTGCTTGGCAAGGTTGTCAATAGCCCCTTCTGTGTCCCCAGCACTGCCCATAGCTGCTTCTCCCTCTACCAGGTCCTGGAGCTGGATTCTGACCTGAAGGGCTCCATCAGGCATCTCAGAGGCTTTCTGGTCATTCTCTCTCACTTGGTCTGAGGGTACACTTATGACGCTGGAACTTTCCTGGTCCTGATCTCTCTCGATGTCTTTGGATTGAGTGGCTATGTCATCTTGGAATTGGTTTAGTTCAGTGAGGGAATTGAACAGCTGGGGAAGATGAATATCTGCCACCAGTGTAGTCATGTCTGCAAAGTCCATGCTGGATTCAATCACATTCTGCACGTCCCGTGTCTCTTCCTGACCGGTGCTTCTGCTTTCCAAGGTGGTATTGTCAGGAGCAAGCTTCTGCATTAGGCTCTCAGCACCAGTGTAGTTCAGGGGCTGCTGCATGTTGGTATGTGCTAAAGGGAGGAGTGATACATCTTGGTTTTCTTTTGTGCCTTCATAGACATTCAGAGGTATTGATTGCTCTGCAGTCATCTCATCCAAGTTGTTATTCTCTGTTTGCTCCAGGTTTGGAGCTGGAGGCAAGGCCAAAAGTTCTAGAGGCCTGTGAATAAGGGCAGTTAATGACCTGTCCCCATCATCAGGTGGTGTCTTCATCTGGGCATCCTGGGTGCAGGCATTGCAGAGGTCTGGACTCTGCAGCAGACAGAGGGTCTGGCCTGAAGGTGTCAATCCCAGGGCCGTCTCCATTTCCACCACTGAAAAAGAATCAAAGAAGAAATCAGTGCCTGTTAAGTGAGATGTTCTCCTCCTTCCTTTCCATGGACCTCAGCACCCAGCTGCTGCAGCAGTGGGCCGGACATTCCTGTGAGTTGTGCTTGAGCAGCAAGAGCAGCCACTCTGTCTGGAGACAGAGTAACTAAGTTGTTTCTGGTGACCATGTTATGTCATGTTTTCTCAAATGTTTGTGTTCCTTTGTATTTGTGTGGTGTGTACAAGTATAGTGATCATGGGGCAGTTACAGATTTCTTTTGGTATGTGGTCCTCCCTTGCCCTCCTCTTTGTCTGAAAGTGTGACCTCATTTCCTTGGAAGTTTCCTATTAGGCAGGTTATATGGTTCATAATTTTCAAGAACCACCCCTCCCTGCCAACGTCTTTCAGTTTATGGCACTAGAAAATGCCCTAGAAGCTTGGATTCTTATGTGGGTTTGGGTATCCAAACCCAGTTTCTCACTCCTGCAAGACAAGCATTTGAACAACCCAGGGTTCTCTTTAGCTCCACATTTCAGCCTTGTTAGTGACTTGAAAATTGTGACTATGTAGTAGAGAACATGTCCTAATGTTCATAACCATGGCTCAATTTGAAAAACAACATTGATAGAAAGGAGAGAGAGATAGAGACAGACAGGCAGACAGATAGGTAGAGTGCTTTGCTCACCTCAGCAATTGTACAGAGGTTATGCTGGACTTTCAGTGTACTTATATTTGTACGAGAATGGTAGGTCCAGCACTTGCAATGTTGTAGTGATAATTTCTCCATGATTGATTCAAAGTTGTAATGTTCTGTAGTCAGACACAAGGAATGTTAAGTATTACCAAAATATAAAATTCTTGATGGTCTTTAGAGCCATGGGCAATAGATTAGGAAAGTGTGTTAGTGAATGGGACTGAATTGCTTGGGCAGTGACAAGTGTGCCTGTAGGGTGCTCTTTGGACATATCTTAATGAAGGATAGATGCCACTCATTGCCCTCATTCTCTGTCATTAGAGACTAAAGATGGGTATGGTATGCCAGAGGGAAACCTGACCTATTAGGACGCACATTCTCCTCTCTATGGACCATCCAGCACTAAAATGTAGAGCTTCGTTTCCTTTGACTGCTGATCTCCCTCTCTCCCCTCCTGGCTTTACTCACCTTGAAGACTGGTGTCTGGCATGGCTTGAGCAGATGTGGAGTAGTAGATTGCAGAGGTGGAGAGTGGTGTCTGGACATTGGTTGGCTGAATCTCCTTTAGCATCATCACCATCTCTGGTTGCAGGGCAGAGGTCAGACTCTCAGGGTAGGACACAGAGCCACAGGCCTGCAGGCACTGCCCAAGATCTCCAGCCAGCAGAGGGCCCAGGTTGTTGAGGTCGTAGTAATAGACTTGGCTGCTCTCCTGGTAGGAAGGTACCAGGCTGTATCCTTGATTTGGTACTTGTGATGATGTGGCCTGGACAAGGCTGGCAGAGATTGTTGGATAGAAAGGGACTATGGCATTGGGATCTAAAGTAGTATCACACTGGGCTGTCATAGACAGGGAAGGGAGTGTGGTGTTCTGGTCAATGATGGTTACAGTGAAGTCCTGGAATGCAGCTTCTCTCCAGTCAGTGCTTCCTGTGAGATTCCACTGGAGAACATCTGGGTAGGAGAATGCCGAGGTGTAGATCTGGCTCTGATTAGTTAGCCCAGGCAGCATGGTTGTGCCAGCTTGTTGGTAAAGGTGGGCACTGTCCATGAGCTGCTGGCAACAAGTGCTGGAGTCTGCTGGCAGCAGCCATGCTGAACTCACATCTGGGGTGGAGACCGTGGAGAAGCTGCACACATTCTCTGCTGAGGGTGTGGGATTCCTCAGCACAGGCACAGAGGGCTGAAGAGCATCTTCTGTGCTAAGGAAAGATGCACTTTGGAAATTTTCTGTAGAGAGCAAGAGGACAGTGGGAAAATGGTGAGATGGAAGCTTTCTAGCTTTATTTTTTCTTTTTCTTTAGGAACTGTGTTATCTCAGGTTTGTAATGTCTGATGAGTCTAAGATCTATGTTCCCTCACATATCCCAAACAAATGGTTCAGAATGATTCTTGGTATAGGATAGGATGACATCCATTTGATGAGCTGCCTGTTTATCCTGTGTAGGCATGGAATTCTCAGTTGGTACCCTGTAACTTATGCTCTGATATAAACACCACCCTTTCTGGCCCCCCCTTTGTCTTGTTCTTATACTTGCTGTGACACTGTCTCACCACTGTGTCTTAGAACAGAATTGTTTAGACGTAGAACAACCTTTGCCCTGTTCTGCGCTGACATTTCTCTATGCAGAAAGATAGGGTCTGTCTAACTAGATCAGTCTGGCGCTTTGAAATCACACTGATGATTCTGCCTCTGTCTGCTGATAACATTTTATCTTGCTTGCCTATGTTTAATGTGACATTTTGGGGTTACTATTGTATTATGGGGTTCAACTATAAATAATATAGTTTCTAAATTTAATAGTTGGTTAATTTTTTTTTCTTAAATGAATAGTTTCTTAGTAACTAATTTCTTGTAAGTCTTGTAATTGGGGGGAATCCTTATAAAATTTCCCCCCATATTGGCATGTCTGTTGTTCAGAGAACAAATGACTGTGGAGTACCCAGCCCCTACTGATAACTTTCAACACAACCATTGCCACAACATGTAAGCAATCCTGTGGAAGATAGGCTAGATAGATTTTAAGAGCCAGGAACTAGAGCCATTTTCTGCTTTCTTTGCCTATATATATCTATCTAACTAACCATCACTACCTGTCACTTAAAAAATATGTAATTGTCTTTAAATCTAAAAAAAATGTATAAGACTCATATGCTAAAAATTCATAACAATATCTGAGAAATAGGAAGTGTGGAAAAAAATGAGCCAGGAACAAGAGCGGGATATTGTTTTCGATATTTGACAAGGAATGTTTTCAACATTTGACTTGGGATACGACAGTGTCTTGTGTCTTCCATTTAAACTCTGTCGTTTTCTGCAATATTCAGTTCCAAACTATCTTTCTTTACTTCCAGGGTCATTTATGGAGTTTGCCTTCTTTTATATCTTATAACCCCTAGTGAGAACCAAAGCTAAAAGTGGCATTCAACTGGAGATATTTATATCAACATCAACAGTAGTCTCATTATACAAGGATTTAAAAGATAGTAAAAATAAGGAGAGATATGGTCAAAAGAAACAGTTTAAAGTTTCTTTCCTTACCTGACATAATTAGGGGGAGAGTATGAGCAATCCACAGTACAGTGGAGCAAGATTATTGGTCATCCTTGTCTGATCGATGGTGAGTGTGACCAGTATCAGGCAGCACTCACTACTCACTGGTCACAGTTGACCTGTGTTGATTCAAATTTGTTTACAGGCATCACCATGGAAACATGAAGATTCTACCAGGTGGTGGCAGAGTTGGAGGGAGAATGATGTCATAAATCAGGCAGCAGCCAATGGGAAGAGCTGATACCCAGCTAAAAGATGGGATCACATGGAGCAATGTCAGGAGACCAACAACAGCCATGAAGGCTGAGATGCGGGATAGTGAAAGGAGGCAATCATGGCAGGAAGTCCTGCTTCCCATGACATTTAGCTTAGGCTATCATGGCAGTGTTTCTCGTAAGGTTTACTGATTAAACTGTGCGTAATGTGCATATGATATGTCACATTTCAACAGAAAGTATCCCATAAGCACATACTGTACATATATAGTCAGTAGTCTTTGTCAGGAACGAAGACTCCAGATTGAGGGAACTCATATGATAAACTATTTCTGTTGATCTGAATTATAAACTTTCAGCATGCATCCATCACCCAAGGAAGATTAAAAGGCTCCTTTGTGACTTTGTTAAAATGCAGAGCTGAGTTCACTGAGCACACCTTGAATGATTAGGGCTAAAGTGTTTGTTTCTTTGGCTCAGTTTTCAGGGCCAGGGTGGGTTTCTTTCACTGGCCCTATTTAGCTTTTTGTCTCTGGTTTCAGGGCCAAAGTGTATTTCTTTGGCTCTGGTTTCAGGGTTAAGGTATGTTTCTATGACTGGCCCCTTTACCTACAATTTTGATTTACATGTGAAAAAGAACAACTTTCCATCTCACTTTATCTTCACAGACAGGAAAGTATTTGAGATTTTTTTGAAACCTGGGGAAATCTTGTATCTTTCCTTATTTTGGTTTGTATTGTACCATCCTTTTATGTTACTCACTAATATATTAATAGGCTGTATCATGACATGGGTCTATGCATTTATGTACATATCTCATTCTAACTGCATACAGAGCACTAGCTAATATGACAGTATCTGTTGGGCCTTTAAACATGACCCTGGAGCCTGTTTACCTCTCCTCTTGCATTTATATGACGTGTTGGAGCTTTCATGCAGGACTGTTTTTACACCCAGCTATTGCTGTACCAGGTAGCTCCATACTCCATGCAGATAGTTTTATGTTTTGCAATGCTAGTCAAAACTCTGCAATAAGAATGTCGTTTGCTTAGGACAGTACTCCCTCTGTCTCACCCTTCCAGATTCGTTCATTACTCATCATTTGTCAGATAATGTGACACATTCCTATAAACAATGGCTGAAAGTAGGAAGTTTTCATTCAGGCCCCAGCTTGTAGACCTTTCAGAAGAATAGTCTCCTTCTCTAGCATTATAGACAGATGCTAGCAGGACTGTGTGATCGACAGTTCTGAGGGTGGAGAGAAAATGAGAAATAGATTGATAGAATTGTGTTCTGTTTTAAATTTCTACTATTTCTGTATTTCTAACTTTTTTACACATTGTTTATTATTTTCCTTTATAAATATAATTTATTTTCCTGTACGACCCATAGTGAATTTACTTTCACTTTCTCTGCTCCCTCTAATTCAGTTCCAAGTCCCCTCTTCTCAGTATCCACCCTCTTTTAGTCTCTCTGTAGAAAAGTAAACAGGATTCTAAGAGACAACAATTTGCTCTGAAAAATAAAACAAGATTGAGGAAAAACTATTATATATGTATTGAACATGGTTACCTAATGAGAGGGAGTGTGCCCCAAATGCTTGCACAACAGTTGAGAGCCACTTGTTCCCAAAGTTATGAACACCATGGCATTCTTAGCTGACGGCTATAATGTAAATACAGAGGGTCCATGGCATTCTGAGCTGATGGCTATAATTTATGTACAGAGGGTCCGGAGTAGACCTATATAGGCTTCTGCTTCACTCTCTGTGAGTTTATATTACTTGGGCTTTGTTGATTTAGAGGACTTTGTTCATCTGTTATCCTCCACCCTGTGACCCTTACAGTCTTTCTGCCTTTGCTTCTCATGAGATTCTCTTAGGGGAGGAATTTGATGGCGTCCTCCTATATAGACTCTCTCTCCATAATGCCTGGCTCTGGGTTTCTATATCTGTTTCCATTTGCTGCCAGAGGAAGCCTCTCTGATGATGAGTGAATAAGGCACTGATATATGAATAAAGCAGTATATTATTAGGAGTCATTTTGTTGATATTTTAAACTTATATTTAGATCAGTATTGTTTGTTCTTGCCCTTGGCCTTTGGGGCTATCCAGTGTTTGGTTCTTGGTTTCACAAGCAGTGTTTTGTATGTGCTTTTTTTTGTGGAGTATGCTTTAACTCAGACATTGGTTGACTACTCCCACATGTCTGAGTCACCATTGCCATTATAATTTTCAGAAAATATATATTGTAGAGCTGTGGCTGTTGGTTTTTACATTGCTCTTTCATAACCATGCAGAATACACCCCCCACACCAATAACGCTAATGGGATTAAGGCTCTTAATAGAGTCACCAGGTTGATATCTCCATGTTCAGTGAGTGTGCGGGTTGTTATCTTAGGCAACCCTCTCTATCACTTTGCAGAGAGCAAACTTAGCAACAACCTGGATTGTTTGGGAACTTCCATGGGTCCCCAGTGGACAATAAGTCAATTGAATACAATCAAGTACCACCACTGAAGGCCTTGCCTGATGAGAAAAATGTCTTTTTGAGACTCCATATCTCCCATTATTAGGAGTCCCAAATTGGACCACCTTCATTGAAGTCAAACACCCCACTCTCATCCCTACCCATGAGAGGTCCATCTGTCACCTCTTCCCAAGTCCTTTTGCTTTCCCAATCTCACTGGACCTACACATTTTAGCTTGCGTATAATTTATTTAACAGCTAATTTTCACATATAAGGGAATACATATGAATTTATCTTTTTGGATTTGGGTTTCCTCACCCAGGATGATTTTATTCTAGTTGCAATTTTTGATGTCATTTTATATTTTAAATAGCTGTACCATATTTTGTTTTTCTGTTCTTCAGTTGAGAGACATCTAGATTGGTTCCAGTTTCTAGCTAATATGGAAAGCTACAATGAACTTGGTTGAGGGTGTATCCATCTGGTAGGATGCAGTATTCGTTGACTCCGTGTCCAAGAGTGGTATAACTAGATTTTGAGACAATAGATTCCTGATGTATACAGATCTGCCAAATATATTTCCATACTGGTTATTGTAAGGATTCCTGGCATTCCACATAGCTGAGCCAACTCTGGCCCAGGTGGGATGCACCTTGTACTGAGGCACGCCCCGGGGCGTGGTTGCGTATACCCTGCCTACAGAAACACTTCCCTGGACTCATGACGCATACCCCTTCACGCCCCTTCCCTTAAAAGAGACTGCGAGCACATGCTCCGGTCCTTTTTCTCTGTCTCCTGACTTCTGTCCTGCTCCTCTGCTTCTTCACCCGCCTGGGAATTCTCTCTTAAATAAACTCTAGTGTGTGGCCTTGTTAGTGTATATTTGCTCTCATGTGTGGAACTAACAGCTATACAAGTTTCTAATCCCACCAGCAATGAAGGAGTGTTCTCCTTGCTCAACATCCTAGCCAAAGCAAGCTGTCGCTTGTTTTATTGATCTTAGCCACTCTGACAGGTGTCAGATGGAATCTTGAAATAGTTTTGATTTGCATTTTCCTGATGGCCAATAACATTGATATTTCTTTCTGACCTTCTCAATCATTTGAGCTTTCTCTATTAAAAATTTTGTTTAGAGATGTAACTCATTTTAAGTTGGATAGCTTGACTACTTGAAATCTAGTTTCTTGACTTCTTTATATATTTAGAATATTCATCATCCATTAGATATAGAGTCAATAAAACTTTCTCTCATTCTCTAGGCTGAAAATTGGCCAGACTTATGGTGTTATTTGCCTAACAGAAGATTTTCAGTTTCTTGAGGTCCTGCTAATTAATTGCTAACCTTAGTGCTTGTCATATAGGTGTTCTGTAGAGAAAGTTGTTCTCTGTGGCAATGCATTCAGTTCTATTCCCCAGTATCTCTTCTATCAAGTTTTGTATATTTGGTTTTATATTGACATCTTTGGTCAACTGGAACTTAAGCTTTGTGCATGGTGAAAATTATGAATCTATTTGCATTCCTGTCCAGGCAGACATCCAGTTTGACTAACACCATTTGCTGAAGATGCTGTCATTTTTTATCAGTGGTATGTATCTCTGGATCCTTTATAAAAAATCAGGTGTCTATATGGGTATGAAATTGTTTTGGGGTCTTCTATTTAATCCATTGCTTAATGTATCTGTGTTTATGCTAATACCATATAGTTTTCACTATTACAGCTCGGTAGTATCACATAAAATTGGCTAAGGTGAGACTTCTAGCAGAACTTTTATTGCTCAGCATTGTTTTATGTATCCTGTGCTTTTTTTGTGCTTCTATAGAAAGTTGAGAATTCTCTTCTTAAGATATGTAATGAATTGCTTTGGCATTGTGATGGGGTATGCATGAATCTGTAGTTTGCTCTTAGTCTTATACCTTTTTTTTTTTTTTTTTTTTTTTTTTTTTTTTTTTTTTTTTTTTTTTTTTTTTTTTTTTTTTTTTTTTTTTTTTTTTTTTTTTTTTTTTTTTTTTACTATGTTATTCCTTTAGACTCTTGATCCTTTGAATTCTTTCCATCTTCTGATATCTTCTTCAGAGACCTGAAGTATTTATCATGCAAATGTCATTTTGCATTACTCCAAAGCATTTTATAATATTTGAGGCTATTGTAAAGAGTGTTTTCCTAATTTCTATTTCAGTCTCTATGTATTTGTATATAAGAGGGCTACTGACTTTTTTAAAATTTAATTTTGTATCCAACTGCTTTGCTGAAATTGTTTATCAGCTGTAGGAGTTCCTTGGTTTTCATACTACTATATCATCTGCAAACAATGATACTTGGACTTTACCTTTTATAATTTTATATCCCCTTCAGTTGTCTTATTTTTGTAGCTAAACCTTCAAGTACTACATTGAATAGATACAGAGAAAATGGGTAACCTTGTCTTGTTCCATATTTGAGTCATTTTGCTTTCAATCTCTCTCCATTTAATTTGATGTTGGTTATAGGTTTGCCATAAATTGTCTTGATTTTGCTGAGGCATGTCTCTTATATCCCTAACCTATCTAGGACATTTATCACGTAGGGGTGTTGGATTTTGACAAAGGCCTTTTCTGCATGTAAGGAGATATGTGGTTTTTTGTTTGTTTGTTTCAGTTTGGTTATATGATGGATTACATTTACTGAATTTCATTTATTGGACCATTAGTGTATCTCTGGTCTGAACCCTACTTGGTTTTTTTGAATAATCTGTTAGATGTCTGCTGTCTGCTTGGATTCGGTTCACAAGTATTTTATGAATATTTTTGCATCTATGATCATAAGGAAAATTGGTCTGTAATTTTTATTCTTTGTTGAGTCTTTATACAGTTTGAATATCATAATAAATGTCACCTAATAAAATGAATTGGGAAATTTTCCTTCTATGTCCATTTTTCTACAATAATTTGAGGAGTATGGCTTTAACTCTAATTTGATTATTTGGTAGAAATCTGTGCTAAAACTATCTATCCCTGGGTTTTTTTTTTGTTTGGTTTTGAGCATTTTAATGACTGGGTGTATTACACTATATAAGTTGTTTACATAATGCTTATTCAAATTTGGTGAATGGTACTTTTGGAGAAAATGAAACATTTCTTTTTTTGGTTTTCTTTTTTTTTTCTTATTTTTTTTCTATATCTACCACTGCTCCCCCTCCCTTTCCTATCCCAAGTCACCCTTCAGCCTCTCCAACCCTATTCCTCCATTCTTTCCCCAAGGAGGGCAAGGAATCTCAAGGCGAATCAGTTTGGTCTGGCATATCCAGTTGAGGTAGTTTCAAGCAAGTCCCTCATCCCAGTATCAAGGCTGAATTAGGCGAAACATTTCTTTTAGGTTTTTTAATTTGATGGAGTATAATAGGTTTTTAAAGCATGTTGTCATGATTTTATGGATTTCCCAGGTGTCTATTGTTGTTGTTTTATTGCTGTGAAAAACACCATTAAAATAGCAACTCTTTTTTTAAGAGAGAGAGAGAGAGAGAGAGAGAGAGAGAGAGAGAGAGAGAGAGAGATATTGATTTTTTTTTTCTCTGTATATTCCTGGCTTGCCTGGAAGTCATGGAGATCTGCCTGCTGTTCTTCCTGAATCTTGACCCCCAGAGAGAGCACCAGAGACAGAGATGTCTGAAATGCAGCAGAAAGGTTGTTGTCAGCGTGATACAAGCCAGGCAGGGAGCTTGTTCCATGCACCCGACACATGAGGCAAAGAAGAGCTGTCACCCTAAATTACACACGCTGTTTTTTTTTTTTATTTTCAAAGTTAATTTATTATAAAAATTAAAATAAGCCAAAGTTTGCTCATGTTGCACTGCCATTCTCCTTCTTCCTAATTAAAAAATACACTTATTGTTAGAGTCGGCACCCCGAAACAGAGAGCTTCACTCTGATATCAGGTAACAAAAAGAAGCTTTAATGAACACGAGCTCGTGGGTCACCAGCAAAAAGGGGAAGCTAGCGACCCCGAGCCCAAGGCTTGCAGAGCTTTTAAGGGGTAGTTCTACGGGGGGGGGGGGAGGGGGAGTGGAGTCATCTTCTCTGGAATTACCCACCCAAATTCCAGAGAAGAACACAAAGAATACCTGCCCGACCAGATGGCTAAGCTGTGATGACTCCACTCCCCTTCCCCCCATAGAACTACCCCTTAAAAGCTCTGCAAGCCTTGGGCTCGGGGTCGATAGCTTCCCCTTTTGCTGGTGACCCACGGGCTTGTGTTCATTAAAGCTTCTTTTTGCTACTCGATATCGGAGTGAAACTCTCTGTTTTGGGGTGCCGACTCTAACATTTGGAGGTCCCACCGAGATGGATAAGGACGGTGGTGAGTCGGCGGGGAAGCAGCTGTTCGGGCGGCCCATGAGGACCCTCGGACGGTGGGGGGCAGACATGCCCTGAACCCACAGGCTGCAGCTCTGGAGGACGCTCTGGAGTGTGGGGACCCTGAGATAGGGGCCCGTCTGGTTCCCTTCTGCCTAGGAGATTTTTCAGGCGGCCCGGGCCAATAGATCATCTTTTGGTTTAATTTTCTTTACCACTTTGCCGGCTTGTCTTGTCTGTGTCTGTATTTTGTGTCGAGATTCTCGTTCCCCTTTGTGTCTGGTTTGAAATGGGACAGTCTGCCTCTACTCCTTTGTCCCTAACCCTCTCTCACTGGTCTGAAGTGACGGACTGCGCTCATCTGGGATTTTGGGGTGCCCCTGAACCCCCACTCTGGGACTGGTTGGAGGTAAGAACGAGCTCGAATTGTTCTGTGTCTATTGTGTCTTTGTCTCTTGTCTGGGCGATTTGGCATCTGTATTTTGTGCCTGCGCAGGACCAGTATTGTTGGGCCAGTGGGGGAGGCAGGCAGACGTGCCTTGAGTCCAGGCCCCCCTGGTCCCCTCCTTAGAGGTCTCCTCTAGGGTTGTCTGGAGGAAGGTAGGAGACTTGGTGTCTCCCCTTCCTGGGGAACACAGCCATTCATGGCCACTCCCGTCTGTATCTGTATTTGAGTCAGTCGGGGAGGCAGGCAGACATGCCTTGAGTCCGGGCCCCCCTGGTCCACTCCCTGGAGGTCTCCTCTAGGGTTGTCTGAGAGGAAGGTAGGAGTCTTGGTGTCTCCCCTTCCTGGGGAATGGAGCCGTTCGCGGCCGCTCCCATCTGTATCTCTGTAGCCGAGTCGCCCACCTCGAGGATTATGTTTGCTTTGTGTTTGTCAATTGTCTCACTGTTTTGTGTTCTGAAGTCTGTGTACAACAGGAAGACTGGTACCCAGAAGCCTCTGTTCTTCCCAAGAGCCAGGGGAACCTGTTGCTGCCTGGGAGCATTCCCATAGCAGCTCCTGAAAACTGTTCATTGCTCTCTTCACGTGTAACATTGCCCTGTTTGGTTATCTATGCAAATGTTTTAGCCAGGCTACGCCTATTGATGAATTTGTGAGTACGTGAAAACTGTGGCCACAGAATGTGTGTTTGGACTCGTGTGCATGCATTTTTGTAACTCGGATGTTACCTGCTCATTTGGTTTCGTTTCTGGTCAGAAAGTTCTATTTGCCTTGTTGAGAAGTTTTGCTTGTTTCTCAAGAAAGTTATCTATGTTGTTCTGATGTGTTTCTAATTTTGTTAAAAGCATAAAGCTGAGGCAGAATGGTTTAAATATTTTTGCTATCTCTATTCCCAATAGCAGTCGGTCACCACCCACAGCTGCCGTGACTGCACTTTTGGCTAAGAATCAGAACTTAGCAGGAGTTCAAATGTTTTTGATATGACAGTGATAGAAATTATTAAATAAGGCTGAAATCTGTTATCTATGCATGAAAAAAATTTAAAAGCATATGACATGACTCCATTTTGGATTGCATTTTTGGTCAGTCACTGACTGTAGTTGCTGAGACAAAGCGACTCCTGCTTTGATCATTCAGATCCAGTGGATTTGGCATCTTTTACAGAGGTTGGTTACAAATTATTAGGTAAGAAAAACAAAAACTCTACTGCTAATTTCAGATGTGTGTTGCTACAGTGTATGCATACTGAAGAGAACCACAAAAAAAAAGAACTGTGAAAGTTTTTATGTTGTCCAGAGAATGATAGAGAAGGCAGAGGATTGGGATAATAAAGGGACAGGAAAAAGAATGTCTGAAGAAAAGATGCCTAAGGAATTAGGGAGACTGACTGAAGGTATATATAAAGTGCTGTACAATGTATATAGAATGATATAGAAGGTCAGAGGTGATGTGGATTTTGTTTTCAGTGGTTTCTCATACCTGCCAATACTGAATTTTAAAAAAGAAACTGTAAGATATTGGGCTAATTCGATTTGTTTTTTCTTCATTTTGGAATTAGCTGATGATTCTTCACTACAAAATGTTTATAACATATGCTTGGTTATATGAACATGTATGTGACTTAGAGTTAACTATGTGTGGATGAAAGCTAGCTTTAAATCTGTATGTATGTACATATGTATGTATGTAACTTGGATCCAATTGTGTATGTGTGAATATAACTATAATTGTTAAAATGCTGAAATTAGTTTACTTTTATTAATCATCATGCACTATTGATATTTATGTGACAAGGACTTTGGCAGATGATCTAATTTGAGCATATAGCCTCCATGCTGAGTGTACAAATAGATTCTATGTGCTAGAAATAGTTTTAATTTATCTGAAAACAAGTTTATAAGTATGTGATCAAGGTTGCAAAGACAGCTTATCTTGCCAGACATAGATCTTAAATCTAAGTTCAGCACATAGTTTTGAGAACAAACTTTTTTAAGATTTAGAGTGAAATACTTGTGCAGTGTAAGCTTACAACAAGTAACTAGAAATTAAGTTTTTCTATTCGGATATTACCTGGGCAGCCCTCATATTTCAGAGATCTGCAGAATATGGCATTTAAAATGTTTATTTCTCAGACAGAGACTTCCAGATCCTAACAGTAACCCAAGGTCTCCAAAGAAGATTATGAGACACCAGGATCTTTGTCTGAATTGAAGCAGTGCTAACCTGGGCAAGATGCCATAGCACAATGCCTGCCTGCTGCCATGAACCTGGCCTAGATCTGAGGACACTGGAGAATTGATTGAACCCTTTTGCCTAGACAAAGTAAGGTCAGTCTTCTCCCATATGTCCCTCTACTGTGGGGAAAAATCTCCCACCTTAAAGGCCTGGCAGCTAAAGATTGATGCTGTTTGGATACGTCCGCCTCCAGCTAGGTGGAGACCTGGGTATGGCTAACTGGGTATGGACTGGTCTCTGTTGTTTCTAGTAGATTCAGAAACTGCTCAGTCTGCACTTAGATATAATTTATCCTTCTCAGATCTCTGCAAGTATTGACGGCTGGGCTAGTTATAATTTTGTCAGCTTGGTAGAATTAGACAATCAGATTCTTCTCCAAGGTGATAGCTAGTTTTCAAGCTCATTTTATAAAGCCTGATTGGGAATACTAATATAACTAAAATTCTTATGTGTTTTTGCAATTTGTATGAGCTTAACAGACTCATAGAATTTGGATCCACCTCACAGAGGCCAAAAAGATTTCAGATAAGTACAGCCTAAGTTTTTCCCACCTGTCTATCCCTAAGGATGATACTTCTCTCTTCTGGTTTGGGGACTCCTGCCCTTCCCAAATTACTAAGACTGGGCCCAAGATTTAAATTCTAACTTTTGTTCTCAGTTTTAACATATCTCAACAGATTTCCACTTGACTAAGAGCTCTGGACTTGCTGGAAGCCTGTGAACCAGTTCTACGGATTTGGGCTGTTTCCTGTCTCTCAGCTACTGGATCAGACAGCTACGTGCTCCTGACAGAAGCCCTGGAGCTTAGTTCCTTTACTAGCTTTTCAACCTTTTGGGGCCCTAAGAACAGCACCCCAATGTCAGCTTGAAGCAGCAAAGAGAATCTACTACGCCCTGGTACACCCCCAAACCCCTAAAAGGTTGAAATGCTAAGTTAAAAGGAAACCTGACATAGGAGACAAATCTTTTTGTGAAGGTCAAAGGTCCCTACAGCCTAGAGTTGGCTTTGCAAGTCAGGTCCCATTTGCTCTTTTGAGACCTTGCAGATCAGTTTGGGCCTGCAACGGTGTGGCATAAGACCATCTTCTAGAGCATATTGCCAGAGTCTCATGATTGAGACAGTACCCAAAGAAGAAAATGGGGGAATGAAGGACCCTGGGTTCTAGGGCTTGACCCAGGTATTCAGTTCAGGTATTCAGCAGAGCACCCCCCCCCATGAGAACAAGGAACTAAAAGTCTAAAAGTCTGTCCCAGAAAACAGAGTGACCCAGCCCAGATAGCTGTAATCAACTCAGATAGGACATAATGGTCTGGTCGAACCTGTGATTAAAATACCAGAAGTTCCAAGCAGAATAGCGGTGACCAATACCTGGTTGTAAAAGCCTCCTGACCAGCTGGTCTTAAGGCAACCCCATGACCACTGTGACCAACCTTACGATGTGTTGCCCCTGTTGCTATAGTGATTTTATGGTCTTAGCCTTTAAAAGAGATATGTGATTGCCCCTTGCTGGCTACTCTCTTGCTTCCTGAGGCAGGGAGGTGTGAAGGCCAGCCCCCCTTCCAGGACAGAAAACATAACGACCACTAACGGGTCTCTCTTCCTTGTCCCAGCACCCAGTCTCCATTGGGCATGTAACACCGGGCTCACCCCATGTGTCTCAGTTGCTAGCTTTAATCAGTCTAGAGATTTCTGTGTCCTTGTCCAAATTTACCCCAGGTTAGTCTACTATGCTGCTGAAGAATTTGAGGAGCATTTCATAGGCAGAACTCATTTCCCCAGGGAACCTATCAGTCTGACTCTAGCTGTAC